>PVIH01008986.1:0-86067 GCA_004025045.1 Sigmodon hispidus | reverse complement strand
CATTCCAATCTATGAGTCTATTGGGGCCTGTGGTGGTTTGAAAAAGAAGAGCCTCCAAAGGGAGGCTCTGCTAGGAGGTGTTGCCTTGTTGAAGGAAGTGTGACTGTAGGGACAGGCTTTGACGTCCCTTTTTCTCAAGCTTTCTTCATTGTGAAAGTCAGTCGATTTCCTGCTGCCTCCTGGCCAAGATGTAGGACTCTCAACTCCAGCACCACATTTGCAGTTGCTGTGGTCATGGTGTCTCTTCACAGAAAAAAAAAAAAAAAAAAAAAAAAGACAGGGACAGGACCGTTCTAATTCAAACTGCCACATCTACTACATATATAAATAAATATTTGCATACACAGAATTAAAAATAAATCTGTTTAAAAGAAGTGCAAAACATATTTCACACACTGAATAGTATATTTTGTTCAAAAATATTTAACAACTAAATAAATGCAAAGGGTTTGAAGCAGGTACACTAAAGAGTTTAACATTATTAAGATAAAAACACCCTTAGATTGATAATAGATTTGATATAGTCTCTATTTAAATTTCAATTTGCCTTTTTTCCAAAAAGTAATTGAGCATGTTGATTAAAGTTTATGTAGCATGTTGGAGAAAACTGAATATTAAAAATAATTTCAGAAAAAATAAAAATGAAGTTTTTAACCCCAGTGAAAGTTTGGAGTAATTAAGACTGTGTAGTCCTGGGAAAGGAGCTGATATACAGATCAGTTGTTAAAACTGAAAGTCCAGAAATGAACTCATAAATCCCATGGTCAACTGATTTTGATAAAGGTGCCAAAACCATTTAGAGAAAAATAAATCTTTGAATGAGTATTCTAAGAGCTGGATATTCATACATAGAAGAATAAATTTTAACACTACTTTTACTATAAACAATATCTGAATTCAAAGGAATCTATGGTGGTTTGAATAAAAATGGCCCCATAGGATCACATATTTGTATGCTTGGTCCCAGTTGGTGGAACTTTTTGGGGGTGTGGCCTTGTTGGAGGTGGTGGGTCATTATCCCTCCCCTCTTTCTTCATGCAGATAAGATGTAAGGTCTCAGCAGTTACTGCTCCAGTCCCATTCCTGCCTGCCTGCTACAGCCCATGCTCCCCATCATGATGGTCACGGCCTCACTCTGCAACTATAAGTTCCCGACAGACTCTTCTATAAGTTGCCTTGGTAATGGCATTTTATCACAATTAAAAAGTAATTAAAACAGAAATTAGTATCAGGAGTGAGGTACTACTCTTACTGGCCTAACCCCACTCAGTGTTTGGGGGGCAGGGTGTGGAAGACTTTGGGACTTTGGAATAGAAAAGGAGTTGAACATTGTAAGTAGGGATTAATGGGCTATTCTAGTAGGAGCGTGGAAGAACATGGTACTGAGAGGAAGCGGTCTAGGTCTATAAGTCTAGCTCAAAAGGCTTCAGAGGGTAACTATATTAGCAACTGTGCTGGAGACAATTTTTTATGTTAGTTTGGTAAAGAATGTGGCTGCTTTTAGTCTTTGTTCTGAGATTTGCTTCAGGCTAAATCGAAGAGTTTGGAACTAATTTAATTTGACAGAGATTTCAAGACAGCCTAATATTGATTCTGTATTGTGGTTTTTAGTATCACTTTCATGCAGGTCTCCAATGAAAAAGAGCAAGTGAGGCAAAAAGTAATACAAAATGGACAGCTTGAGTTCCTGTTTGGAATTCTTGCCCTGGCTTCCTTAATGATAGACTATAGCATGTAAAATTAATCAAACCCTTTCTTCCCTGAGTTGCTTTTGGTCATGGTGTATATCACAGCCACAGGAAACCAAACTAGGGTGGACATTCATCTTTTAAAATTACTTCCAGAAAATAGAGCTACTGTAATGGCTTAGTGGGTGAAGATACCCGTTACAAAGCCTAACAACCTGAGTTTGTACCCCAGGTTCTACATGGGGAAAGAAGAGAACCAACTCCCAAAGGATGTCCCCTGATCTCTACATGGCTGTGCCGAGCGCCTGCTACCATGCATAAATACAGTCACTCAAAATAAAATAAAAATGTAATCTCAAATTTTAGAAAATATCACATTTGAGGAAGGATGTTGAAAGTTGGAGCTTTGGTTGCTGAGTAAAGGTAAAGTGGCTTTGTCACTAAGGAAACTGCATTATGATGAGGTGAACAGTCAAAAGTTGTCCCTGGAAAATCTCACTCATACATACATATCCAAGAGAACTGATAGCATGCAATTCTAAAAGACTTGTACATATATTAACAGTACATTTTCATAAGAAGCAAACACAAGAAACAACCCAAATGTCCATCAATTAACAGATAGTTAAATGAAGGTGGCATTTTCATAATGTCATTCGGACATTAAAAGGATAAATGGCACAATATAGATTATAACCAGAAATATTATATGGAATAAAAGAAATGAGGCATGGAGGTCACATGCTGTTATTCTTCTTACTAGAGGGGTCCAGGAGTGGGTCAGTGGCAGGCAAAAGGCCAGTTAAGGTGGTAGGGAGCGACTGCTAATGAACCCAAGGCTTCATTTTAGGGTCATGAAAACGTTACAGAACTTAAGTACTGCGGGTTGAGTAGTGATGATTAATCAATCTTGGCAACATGTTCAAATCTCCTCAGTTATAAATAGTAAATTGTATTATTTGCAATATACCAATGAAACTCAATTCTATAATCCCATTAATAAACTGACTTTATGAATGAATTGATTAATAAATTTATATGCATAAGTGTAAAATCATAAAACTTTTCCTTAAAAAGTATACTATAATCTTTTCTAGGCATAGAAGCTTTAAACTTTACACTGAAATGTGAGTCATATATTTAAAAAAAGAAAAAATCTTTGGCCCTGAGAAAGATCACATAAGAGAATAAAAAGGCAATTCACACACTTGGAGGAAATTTTGCAAACCACCTCTCCGGAAAATGATAATAAATCAATTACATAAAGAACTCTCAACATGTAACAGATAAAAGTTACATGGACTTGACTAAAAGCCTGAAGAAACCCTTGACCAGCAAATGGACAAAGGCAGAGCAGTAACAAGGTGTCATCCCACATGGTTAGACACTAGGGAGACCATGGTGATCCTCACATCAGAACATGGCAGTGAGCACAGATAAGGATGCCAAACAAAGGTGAGGGAGCAGAGAGATCAGATGACACATGCTGTGGATGGCATGTGACACTCACAACTCTCAAACACAGCTTCACAGTTTCTATGAAAACTAAGCACACAATTGTCAGACATTCTCTTGTCAGCAGCTGGTGTGGGGCTCAGATCGGCACTCAAGCTCACACAGGGCCTATACAAGAATATCTACAGCAGCTTCCCTCATGGAGTCTGAAAACTGGAGAAAATAGATGAAAGTGGCCACAATCTTGTGTGCTAATGTCATGGGATACTCAGCCAGGAAGATGGACAGTGAACTTCATGACCTGCATGAGTTTCTGGAGCATTGCGAATGAGAGAAAAGAGCCAATCTCAAAAAGATGCAAGAGTACTGTAATTCTCAAATCTGAGGGTAGCAGATAATTATTTTAAAACAAATAATTGAGGAAGTCGAAGCAAGAGGACAAAGTCAGCCTGAACTGAAGGAGGATCTCAAAAACATTCACAAAGTAAAAAAAAAAAAAATACTTTATCATTAAATATGTAACGTATGACATGATGGATTCTTATACACTCACTACAAAGAGGTTATAGTTACCAATTCATTCATGTTCTCTCTCTCTCTCTCTCTCTCTCTCTCTCTCTCTCTCAAAAAAAAAAAAAAATAGTATCAATATATCTAACCTCTTTCTATCCTGACGGTTGAAGGTTAAGGTTAGACCTTAGAGGCAAGTGTGCTACTGTTGAGTTACAACCATAGGATTTATTTATTTGTTTGTTTGTTTGTATTTAATTTTATACTGATTGACTTAGGGCCCAGGCATATAATTTGCTAACTCCTTCACCTGAACTCAACTCATCTTGTTCAGCTGCACAGCTAGGTACCTTTTCTTATAGCAACATTTCAACTTCTTTCCTCTGTGTCTGCTGCCTTTTCCTCATCATGTCTGTGGCAGCTCTCTCTAGTGGCTCTCTGGCATCTGTCTGGTATCTGCGTCTGCTCTGAGATGTTCCTAAGTTTTCTAGCCTGGTCACCCTGCCCACACTTCCTGTTTGCCTTTGGCCAATCAGCTTTTTAATTACCCATAGGCGGGACAAATATTTACATTACCAGCATAATCCCACTACATTTCCCCTTTCTTTTAAAAACAAGAAGAACCCCATAATCATTTTGGGGGGAATGTGGGCATAGTCCTCTAGGCTACTTCCTGCTGAGTGAGAACATTGGCAATCTCATAGGGATCCCAAGAAAATTATAGGATTATGGATAAATCTTTAGTGGAACAGTCTGTAAGGATGGATAATCTCAGTCAGTGTCCTTGAAGTTGTTTTAGATGAAGATCTCAGTGGACACTCTAGCAGAGGTGCTCTGAAATGCTGAATCATCTGGGCCATCCATTTCCACTGGAGACTTTCGGGGGGTCTTCCTTGGTCAAACATTATTTTTTTTAACTGGGAATAAATCCACAGATTCTCATTTTCTGTAGAAATAAAAAGAAAACATCTTCTCCAAAGTTGCATATCTTTGGATTTCAATTTCAATGTCAACTCATTTGCCAAGTGTATGTTGGATTAATTCATTAGCATTTGTAATTAAATGTCTATTAGAAGCTTTAACTACTTCATTTATAGTCAAAAAACTTAAAGACAAGACAATAATATATAGTATCCAGACATTCTTTGTATTTTCCATTTTTGCATGGCTTATTACTATTTCTTTTTACTCTATTTCCTCTTAAAGGACTTTTTCTATCCTTTTTCCTTTTATATTTTCTCTTTCAAGCCAAATATATTTTAAACATGCCCTAAACCATTTACAAGTTTTTTGTTTTTTTTTAATGTCTCTACCGTATATTTCTTATCTTTTCTGTTTCTGACTACCTTTTGTTTGGCTAGGGTGACTGACCCACCCAGCTGTCTCTATTTCTTTCTGTTTCTACACACCTTTAATCTTCTACCCAGTTTCCTCTATTTCTTTGCTTCTGTACACACCTTTAAGCTTTGGTTTAAGGATTAAAGGCTTCACTACGGTAGCTGACTTTACCCAGCTCCCTTTGTTACTTTCTATTTCTGTTCACACCTTTAATCCTCCACCCAGTTTCCTTTATTTCTATTTCTGACAACACCCTTAATCTGCCTGGCTCCACCTAGCTCCTAGTAGAACTGAAGTTTAGCTTTTTATCTGAGGTATGGGTAGGATCCACAATTACCACTCTGCGGAATTTTAGGGTCCATATAATCATCAAGTAAATCACTGCTATCTGCTGCTCATTAACTCCATTTAAGTATTTGGCACAAAGCCTCTTAAAAGACCCACAAGTGTTTTAGCCTCTAAGGCTGAATCAGGAAGCCTCTCTTTCAAAAACCATGCCTCTGCTTCTCTCTAGCAAACACGACTTATCCAAGAAAACACTGCCACTACTAAGAATCAATCTTTGACCCTGTTCCCTTTTGCCTGTGAGAACAGAAACCTTACCTCCACCATAAGCAGCTTGTTTCTTAATTTGAGGCTCAGGAACTGTCATTGTTACAGCTTTTAAGCTGCACTCTAAAAGCCTGCCATGTTTAATTCAAACCCAAGCCCACATGCTTCACCAGGGCATCTCTGCACTACAGCTCATGTGAGATACACAACTGAAAAGCAGATTTTGGCTGTGATTCTGTGCTTTAAAGCCCTTTTTTAATTTTTCTCAAGCTTTATGTGGGTGTATATCACCCAATTGGCAGCCATTTATTATAAATGGTTGAAACACAGACACCAGACAGATGCCAGAGGACCACCAGAGAGAGCTGCCAGAGAGAGCCGCCAGAGACATGACAAGGAGATGGCAGCAGACACAGTGGAAAGAAGTTGAAATGCTCCTATGAGAAAAGGTACTGAGCCATGAGGCTGAACAAGATGGGTTGAGTTCAGGTGAAGGAATTAGCAAATTATATGCCTGGGCCCTAGGTCAATCAGCATAAAGTTAATATAAGCCTATGTGTAATTATTTAAGGCTAACCAGGGCTGAGAGTAAGACTAAACCTTTGGTCCAGGCCCAAAAACTCAAGGCCACAACCACAGGATTTAAAAATTTATAATTTATGTATACATTTATACAGATGGGTACCTGGCTGCATTCATGTCTGTGCACCATGTGTATACCTGATACCACAGAGGACAGGAAAAAAAAAGCAATGGAACTGAAGCCATAGATGGCTATGGCTATTTTATAGGTTTTACATAGATTTTATTTATGGGTTTATTACAGATTATCAAATATTCCAGGCTCATTTATTTCTTTAGTTTACCATCATTCCATTATCTGAAAGTCATTCTTGATTATGACCCAGATTTCCTTGTTAGCTCTTAGCCTTGGCCTTCCTGAGTGCCAGGACACTAGTCTCTGCTAAACTCCGCTCCTTTGTCTCCTTCCTGCCTAGTCAGAAGAACATTTTAAGAAAAGAACGAGATCACACTTCCCAGGTTACATTGTGCCTTGCCTTGTGCCACACTTTGCTGCATAGTGTCATGTCTTAGGTGGCTTTGGATGTGGCTAAAGCCATTCTTTTTAATACCTATAGAATATTTGTTCATTTTGGGAACTCTATCGTCTTTAGTGACTTCATCCCAACGAGCTTTAAACTGTTTTCACAATTCTCATCCAAGCCATATGTATTGTGCGTGCTTATGTTTTTATATTTTATGCAAGTTAGCTGTATTTAGAAAAAAAATCATTAAAGAGTAAAACTCTGGGACTCAAAGAGAGAGAGAAATTTCCATCTTGTTGCGGGATGCTAAAGCTTCCTCTGGAAGAATAAGATCAATTTCTCCTTAGCATACGGAAGTGTCCATGAACAGAAAATGATCAGGTCACTTCTATGTGTTAGAAAGTGCATCCGCAGAGTGGCACAGAGCAACCTATAAGCAATAGAGAGGAAAGATGTCCTGGAAAGTTTGAGCATGTGGAGGATGCATAGTTGCAATACTGTGCTGAGGTTCAGCGTATCAAACTGCATGGAAAGCAGAGACCTCCAGGGTTCTCCATGCTGTGAGAAAGGTTTCAGCTGAACACTTAGATGCTGCAACTACTGAAGAACCATGAACAACCACTGGAAATTCTAGGGGGATCTTTAGGCCACCTTCATACCACAGGGGAATACAGTCTCTATCAACCATTTCCTACAGTGACAAGGGTCTGCTTCAATGGTGCCATCTGATGAAGCAGACTCTTCGGAAAAGCAGGTACCTGGTTAGCTGCTACCCAAGTGTGACAAGAAAGATCTCTGAGTGTCTATGGAGATAATCTGCCTACCTTTATTCTTAGTTCAGATCAACTTGAGCCCAGATAGGAACACTGAACGCTTTCCTCAATACACTCTTTCATTTCAGCCACCCTCTACCCAAACTGTGTGGAAACTGGAGATGAAATTTCCCAATATGCTAACACCAAGTGAGAAAAAACAAATGACTCACAGGCTGTCTACAACTTCCTCTACCACAGAGCCAAACCTAGATTCTTCCTTTGGATAATATTAAAAAGAGGGAAAGCATTCCACATGAAAACATGTTTTAACTGTATTTGTAGGACTCAATAAATAAATTACAGGTTTTATATCATTCAGAGAGTGCTGTCAGTGATTTATTCAGTTATTAACTCCACACGCTTGGGAGGACGAATTAAATGCCGGCCCATATTGAAGGTTTGGGGATTATTCAGTTGGAATCTGCTCCTAGGAAGTTGGTAGGCTCTCTAGCACTGAACTCGAGTAGCCTGGCAGAGGCTTCGGGAAGCACGGCATCCATCCTGCCCATTTATAGTAGCTTTTACATTCCATAAAAAGGAAATGAATTATGCATTATTGGGTTTACATAAGGTCACCCAGTGAACTTTGACCTCTCTCTTTTCTCATTTGGCTCAATTATTAGATGAAATGACAGATTTGATCTCTTTTCAAATTGTATTAGAAAGGGTCTCTTTATTTCCCCCTCTAGCCAGCAATCAGATGACAGGACTAGACAAGTGCATTAATTATGATTGATTTGGAGTGCTTATAGGGTGATTATTTCTAGAATTCCACTCCTTGGCCAAAACCCTTTGACCTATTTCAGACCACCCAGCAAATTAATCCATAGGAAGATTTGAGAGAGGCACTGGTTGGGATGGTAGCTTCTCTTCTGTATTTGCATTCGCAGCATTTAAGATGCTTGGCACAATCCAAAGGGGTTGAGTTCCTGGAACATTTCACGGTGAAGCCGTCTAACAGCTTGACAACTCAGTATAAAATGTCATGTACATGGTAACCAAAAACAGTACTAAAGTAGCCCCTTGAAGAAGGGAAGATGTTTACATTCTCCGCTCTAGTTAATGGAGAAATGTATGTAGATGTATTCATCTACATACTCGGGGAGTTTATCAGAACTGAAGTCTCCAAATCATGCCTGTTGCTGAGACATTCATTTCCCTCCTCTCTCCTTTCCAGAGGATTAACAATGACAGTACTAATTAAAGATGGGAATACAAGAGACCACTGCTGGATGGGAATTCGGCACAGGGCCTAAATTCTAACGTAGCACAAATCAGGAGAAGCTGAGGTGACCTCATTATTAGGAGTGTCCTGAGTACTGAGAAGCTTCCTAAAGAGAGGAACTGGGCTCTAAGAACAAGGAGTTTAGCCAAAATTGCTACTTTCAAGTTAATAGATCCCAAAAGAATCTAAAGGGAAGGTTCTAGAATTGGTGATAACAAATCAATGAATTCATCCCTACTACCTCCATCCAGCAGCCTTACATAATAAGGAAGGAAGGAGTCTGGGTGGGGCAGAGAAGCCCCTCTGTGGCATCCACACACTGTGACTTAGTGTCCTGATCTTTCTGTGCTCACCATTGTGCCATGGGAGCATAGAAGGCCAAGCTTTTGCAGAACTGGCAGTGAGAACCAGAGTGTGTATGTGTTTAGAAAGACAAACCATTTATTACTCCATGCTGTACTCTCCCATTGACATTGATGGAGGTGGGTAATGGGAGTGGCAAGGTGCTTTGTGTGTTGAGAACAAACAGAATTTCTGTCCTTATCGCAGAAGTAATGTCAAGTGGAAGAAGGCAGTAGAAACCAGGAGGGGAGATGTGGAGCTCAATGGAGCAGAGAGGTTAGAAATGTCCAGCCTAGAGCAACCTGGGGGCCAGAATGGGACTGTTAGGCCATGGCCAGGGGGAGTAAAGGAAGCCTGGAGAGTTGGCATGCCAAACTCCTTCATCCTTGTTTATCTCAATATCTCCATGGCTTCAGTGCCCACCAATGTCTTCATCTTGTTCTTCTAGAACTCTCTGTGTAGACCAGGATAGCTTCAAACTCTCAGAGATCTGCCTACCTCTGCCTCCTGAGTATTAGGGTTAAAGGCATGCACCATAACTTCCCAGCCATCTAACTCTTCTAAAGCAGCAATAAGTTCTCCCATTAGATAAGAGATGTGGCAGAGGTCACAATGAGTGACAGCTGCCAGTGGGGCTGCAGATGAGAAACTAACACTCTCAGTAAATGCTGCTTCTGTACGCTTCTTAAAGTATTTCCAAAGAAATGATGTCACTAGAGATTGTGACCACCAACTCACTGAGGGTAAATAATGGCTTCTGTTTCTCCTCTTGACCGCAGAGCCCCTGCTTGAAAATGTGGGTCTACAACCAATGAAATTGTTATTCTATTTCCTGGCTCCACACTTCGTGTTCTAGATTTCTGGGAGACATTCTCACACTTAAAAGGATGCAGTGGGCCATCAGGGCAAATGTTCACAGGAAACAAACAGGTTGGTGCAGGAAATGAAGGAGGCCAGATTTAAAACAGAAAGAAGTCCTAGACACTGTGTCCGACTGGAGATAGCAGGACTCACTTTAAAATGCCGAAATCTAAGTTTTGCTAAAAGTTCTGTGTGTGTCAAATTCATCTGCATTCTGAGAAGCAGTCAGGCCCTCCTCCAAATGTGCACAGCTCAGGACTTGCTTGGTTCTCCCAATCCAGCAAGTTACTCTCTTACCTTGACTCAGGAGCACAAAGCTAGCAGATTCCTGTACTTCTGGAGGAAATCATTTACAGTTAGATGGGCAGCAGTGAAACAGCCAAGCTGTCATTGTCCCAGGGCCTGGCCATCCATTATAAAGCTAATAAGTATAGGGAGCATTTGGTGTTGTATCTCAGACCCCCTCATGGCTCCATGAAAACATAAACAGGACTACATGTGGCTTAATGAAAGCTAAGACATAATCAAAACAAGTTGGCGACAGAGGACCTTACAGGGTAGCCAGCAAGGCATGCAAAGCCTGAAAATAAAGGGGGATAGGATATATTTCCAAATCCCCAGATGGCAGTTCTCACTCGTGACAGCTGAAAGTCTCGATTCTGGATTCCTCTGAAGTGCTCCAGAGGAAGTAAGGTGATGGACAACTCCAATGTCCATCATTTATCACCGAGTAGCAACCAAATAACCAAATGAAAACAATTCAAAGAAAAAGCAGTAGCAGCCTCCACTTTCATCAGGGTCTTGGAGACAAAAAGGTTAAAAGCCCTCTTCCATCTAGAGAAAGAGATGCTCTGTCATTAAACTAAAGGAACTGTTTCTTGGCAATTTCCCCTCAACAAGGTGATGTTAGAAAGGCAGGAAGGAGCAGTCCATGTTCCCAGCTGGGAAGGAGGGAAGAAGAGCTATGTCTGCTGGTCCCAAGATGTTTGGGGATATAGCTCTTTAAGAAAGAAACAGTAAGTAGGTGATGTGGGACTATGCTCTTGTACATTGTAAATATTTGCCCCTCCTATTGGTTTAGTGAAACGCTGATTGGTCAAGTAGCTAGACAGGAGGTAGAGGCGGGGCAACCCGAGTAGGAGAATTCTGGAAAGTGGAATAGCAGAGGAACAGATGACAGCATGACACAGAGGTAGCAGGATGAGGATGCTGCACTTAGCAAAAAGGTACCAAGCCACATGGCTAAATATAAATATAAATATGAGGTAAATTTAAGTATAAGAGTTAGCAAGTAATAAGCCTGAGCCATAGACAAAATAGCATGCAATTAATATGAGACATTGTGTGATTATTTGGGACTACTCATCTGAGCCTGGGGCTAGGCAAGGTCAGAAATTTCTACTACACATACGCAGAAGAGCTCTGGAGGGCTGACATACCGAGATCCTCACTGGAAACCAAGTAACAGTTGAAGTGGCCTAATATGTTAAAAACAAATTGGGACATTCAGAAGGCAGAAGAAGTCTTATAGTCTCAGCATGTGATTGAGGAAGCAGAGGCACTGGACACTGTGCATCTCTGGGGTCCTAGAAAAAAAGTAACTGTGGGATATGCGTCATGTCTACAGGCAGAGGAATGTGGTACAATCACAGGGCCAGAGACACCATGCTAGGATGAGGCTTTGGAGATGAAATTTTTACTCTGTTTAGGGGTTTGCCCAGGGGTTTTGTATCTCACTTTGAAAATGAACAGATACCCTAAGGGAGGAGGGCTAATGGGGATAGAACTCAGCAGAAAGAAGCCTGCCCAGAGTCAACAGCGGCAGGGGTATAGTAGTAGTGGAACACTGCCCTCTGGAGCCTTTTCCCATGGGGAGTTATCTTGGTGAAGTACTGATACACCTTTTTTGATAAACATCTCTGAATTTACTCTGCATTGGTCTAGCTTTGGTTCTTGGGAGCATCAGTGATGTGTTTATGAGCCTTTGGGGATGATGGAAGAGCAGCAAATGAGTATCTTGTCACAGGAAGAAGAACTGAGCATCCCAGAGATCACAGAGAGAGTTTGCTTTCCAGACACACATCCATCAGCATGTTATCCTATGGGGACAGGGCAAAAGGTATATGAGGTCAGGGCACAGGATTCACTGTCCTGCCTAGAACTATCAGTAGCAAGCAAACTTGTCATTACTTTGCTTTGGCCAAGTGTAGTTGGCACAAAGTTGGCAAGTGGCCATTCTGTTGCAACCCCCTCCCAAGGTTTATTCTGCTCAGTGCACATGGCCATTCTGTGAAATTCAGATCACAGATATGCAGCTGAGCCACAGCATCTTCAATGGCTGACAAATCAAAGAAGAGGACACCCCAGATTTAGACTCCATCTCCCAGATGCAGCCTCCAACCTTTAGGTAAACAAAGATCTTGGCTTACAAGGAACACTAGGTCCTGTAATTGACCTCCACAGATCATGCCATAGACTGTACTGACACCATGTCCCAATTCTAGGTAACTCCATTCCAAGGCAAGTTTTATAGAAAACTGGTCTGGGCTACAGAATTTTGATATGATTATATTAGTGGACAATCACAACAGCAAAGTTTCTTCAAGCTTCAGGGAAGCACAGGAACCCAAGCTGAGTGCCTTGGTCGCCATGAACACAGACACTTGTGCAGAGGGCCCAAGTATGAGGCAAATGCTGCACTGCCTTTCAGTTGCCACTCAACACAGCTATTCCCTGCCCTTCATGTTGGTAGTCTCAGTTTTAAGAGAGTGGAAATGTGTTTAAAAACAAATTGAAATCCAGACAAACTGTACTATGAATAAACTTTTAGCCAATCTTTACCCTTAATTTTAAATTGGGTGCCACTTAGTTCTTAGCTATGGTGTCATTTATTAGCATCTTTTAAATTTTTATTACATTTAATTTGTTTATTGTGTGGGGTTGGCAGATAGGTGTGGGTGTGTACATGCTACACATGTAAACGTCAGGGGACAGCCTGCAGGTCCCCTCCTTCCACCACAGGGCCTTGGAGATTGAACTCAGGTCTTCAGGCTCAGCAGTAGATGACTGTACTGTCCAGTCTTCTCATCTTTCTTCAGCATCTTAAATTCCGGCATCTAAGATGCAGCCTCATAGGTGGCCCTTTGTGGACTGTAGGAACACCTGCAAATTCACAGCAACATTTTTCTTCTCAATTCCTCATTTTACTCAGCTAAACCAGGGTGGGAAGAACCAGGAGCATGGGCTATATTTAGGAGTACACCACCACCCTAAAAATACCAGAGACAACTCCCAGGATATGGCTCAGTCCACTCACCCCAAAAAGCCTCCTCTGTCTATATGAAGAAGTTCTGTCTTCAGACCCCAGTGAAAGTTTTACTTTTCTGGTACTCTTGTAAGTAATTTTTAGACAGCATGCATATGCCCACACTGCCTACAAGCCCAAAGAATTGTCCCCTGTGACTCCCCCTACTAAACAGATTCCAATTAGACACCACTTAATGGCACCTCCAATTTGACTGTCTGTCCAAGATTCCACAATGCATGGGAACGCTCCCTGAGATTTTTCCTGTTTTTCCCATCCTCAGAACAAGGAGGGGGGAATAATACATGATTGAAAACTAGCCACAAAATGTTAAAAAAAAAATAAATTTGTAGTTGTATTGCTTTGAAAACTTATTGCACAGCTGGGGGCATTTAAAGAGCTTAATTAACAAAGCCTTGGCCGCAATGTGCCCCTCTTTGGGAGGGGGAAAAATCACAGTTAAGATTTGTCCAATTAAATTATAGAAGAATTGGTGAATTCAAAAGGAGAGAGGGGGAGGCTGGGGGATGCACTTCCAATTTAAAAAGAAGATTTCACTCTGATGGGAGACCTATAGTCTGATTAATTCGGTGCTGAGCTTTTCTACGCAGTCTCCACAAACTCATAGGCACTTAAGAATTTTTAACTAAATGTAATTATAGGTTTTGATAATCAGGCTTTCGTTAAATAGAGTCCCCTCTTTCCTATGAAAACTGAGGGTGAGCTATCCCATGGTAAAGGAGTTTCCTCAAAGATCACCATTCTCACTTCCTGAGGAGATGACCTCAGCCCAGGATGAGGGCCATGTGACTCCTTCAGAGATCCATGGGGCAGTGCAGCTTCCATGCGAAACTTTCTTCACAAAGGTGCATTAAAGATTGTAGTATACAAGTACATTGGTGTACAGGGGATCCCAAACTAGGCTGGCTTCATTATCACTGTTTTCAATTTTTTTTGATGCATTAAGAACTTTTCAAACTTAAAAGTATGATAGTCTATAACGCCTGTCTACCAGGTCCCATGGTTAAATCAACCCACTCAGAATTTCACTATAAACCAAAAGATGGACAATTGCCTAGCTGAGAACAGATTCCAAACGACAGTGCTGACAATGATATTCAAAGCAGTGTGACTGGTATCAGCCCATGCACTGTCCTCACACTCCACTAACCTCAGCCCCCTGCCCACGCCCCCACCCCAAAAAGAAAAAAAATGCTATGCTGACATCATGGGTCTAGAACAATACTGAGTACAGTATGCACTCTTTTGGAATGACGAGTTTTCTGCCTCTCCTGGGGGGATGCTCAGCCAAAGACAAAAATGCATAAGGGCAGCAGAGAAAATTCATTTGTATAATCTGGCCCCCCTACTGTGGAATTTTCAATTATATATATCTAATTATGGCTGTCAGTTGATGGATTCAGAAAAGACATGTTGGTCCCCCCCTCCTTTTTTTTGTCTTTTCGTCATCTCTTCTGTTAGAATGATTATAGCACACTTACACAACTAATTGCCTTACTGCTGATTACTGATACAATTATGCAGACCCGGCTCCTTGTGTGAACAACCATCTGCAGAGAAAAAAAAGTGACACTATTCAAAAACTATCCATAATTTAACCAATGTTATTCCAATGCACTGAGCCCAGACAATCGTCTGGCCTTCATATTTCATACCCACCCTGGCAAGAGGAGGCTGGGTTTTGTGCGCCCAATTCACCTCTTTAGACACACTGTGAATCGGAAAGAAAGAGCAGAGAAAAAAGTGCTTCAAATGGCAACCCATAGTGGGGAATTGAAGCGTAGTTAACGTCCATTCCTCCTTTGGGTAATTTTTCTTCAAATTTTATACCACTTGGCAATTTTTTGTTTCCTTTCAAACTGCTGAGAAAGTGCAGATGTTTCAACTCCCCAAAGTGGGCTTGGACTTGCTGGGTCTTTTTTCCTCTTCTTAAAAAAAATGTTTTTTGAATTGTTTCCCCCAATGCTGTTTTCTCCCCTTTTCTTTCTTTCTCTTATTTATCTCTCAGAATGTTTTTGGAGAGAGAGAGAAGTGTTTTAATAGAATAAGAGGAAGTGGCTGACATATGACATCTCAGTAGTTTCTTTTGTTCTCTAAGTCAAAATGTGCGGGGACACCAAACTCTGAGGCCTCGGGGGCCACTGGGAAGGGACAGGTGGGCTGGGAAGATGCTGGCTGCCCCAAGGAACAAAGAAGTCACTTGGTCTTTCCCAGCATGCAAAGTGAGAATAACTCTGTTGCTAAGAAGAGAAAGGAAGAAAGGAAAAGGGAGAGGAAGGAGGGAGGGAAGGAGGAAGAGGGGAAGGAAGGGAGAGAGGGAGGGAGGGAGGGAGGGAGGGAAAGAAAAGGCTAGTTACAGGGCAGGAAAGCTGAGTGGTTCTTCTCTAGCTAAAAATGGAGATAATAAGTGGCCAGGGCAGAGAAAGGCACACCTAAGGCATCAAAGTGCAGGCTGCCTAATTTAAATACGCATAAAATGGCTTTCTAATGCAGGCAAGAGCCTGGACCCTAAAGAGAGTTGTTGAAGACATCTGAGAGAGCAGATGTTCTCATACATCTGTCCACCAGCACAGACCGGAAGTGAGCCCAGAACTGAGAGCTTCAAAGGGACCCACCTCATCTCAGACTCCAGCCAGTGTATTCATTCTGAGCTCTACTATGAAATGGTCCTTCAATCTCAGACTTTGTTCTATTTCCATAGGCTTGTAATTTGGCCATCTATATTCTTACTTTTTTTTTTATTCTTTCCAACCTAGGATCTTCAGAAGCTTCAATTTTGATAGCACTGCTACTTTTAAAACCAGAATATTAACGCCTGCTCCTTTTGAACTTTTTACAAAAAGCAATGAAATGTACTAGAACCATCCATTAAATAAACTCTGAAATATAAGGGCAAAGACATAGCCAGCTAGTTTTAGTTTATTTGATGACTTTGCAATTAATATAATTAATAATAGCCATGAATTGACGGCTTCTTTTGGTACCTTCTGTTAATGACTTCATCTTGAGCTTCATGCATCCTCCAAGGCAGGCACTGTGCTATCCCACTGTAAAGAAAAGCCTTCAGATCCATGGAGATCCTTAGCTAGCCAGAGCAGGAAGCCTGAAGTACATCAACAAGCACCCACTGCCCTCTCCCCAGTTACCTACAGAGGATTCTTTTGGACTTGGTAACTCTGCCAATAGGAGTATTTGTGGACCAAATAAACAGACAGAAGAAAACGGGAAAGGGAGGGGGGAAGCAAGCTACTGCCCTGTGACAATTCCTTGGCCTTAGGGTCACTGCCCTGGGATTGGCCTCCCTCCCCTCCTCAATGGCTGGATGACTTAAAGAATGTTTCTAGATAAACCAATATGTCTTCACCATAGAAAGAGTGAGAGTTGGGAAAGCATGCTTCTCTTCATTCCAAACATCTCCCAACCCCTCCAGCCAATTTTGGATTTTCCTTTTAGTAACAAATATCTCAGGGTCACCAGGCACTGTTTCCATCACTAGTCTTAACGTCTTTGGTCATTCTATGAGCATCAGTCTTGCCAAGCTGGGAAAAGTAAGATTGAGAGAATAACACTCTTTCTTCCTCTGTGTCCCCCTTTTTTCCTATAAAAGTTATTTTAGAGTGAGCTCAACGTCAGCTCCTACTTCTAAGTACCCCTCCAAAGTGCTAAAGCTCAGTATTTTAAGCCCACGTGAAACATAATACTTGCATGGTAAATAGAAGCTTCCATGGATGGTTTTTACTGGGATGACTGCAGAAAAAGGGAATAGAAACCTTTGTTGATGTAGCCTAAGTGACGCACAGAAAAGCATGTGTGAATGTGGGTCCTTTTCCTCATGCTAGGCTTCATGCAAAGGGAAAGAGGGTCAATGATGGCATCAGAGAATAGGCTGCACAAGACGGTCACCTGAGTGAGCTGAGATGGTCAGCCTTTGAGTCTAGGTGCCAGGACTCAATGGGAAGGATTGGATGAGGAATCCAGGAAGGGCTGTTGAGGATAAAGATGGAATGCCAAGACCCTTGCTGGCTCTGTCCTAGCGCACCTGTCCCATTGGCTCTTAGATGGACAGCCAGAGGCTCCTTCCCAAGAAGAGTTAGGACTAAACCCAAGCCCAGGTTCTACGTGGTTTTCTTCCCTCCTAGTACAGGTCCAGGGCACCTAGCTTTGTCCAGTGCTTTGACATTCCTAAGGGGGTTTCACAGCTTCTTAGCTAGGGACTTGTTAGCATGTCTATGAATCAGAGGAAATGAAATGTGCTAGAAGTCATCTTTCTATCCAGTGAGGTGCCACCAGTTTTTAGTTTTTCTCTTTTTTAGTTTGTCTCTGCCGTCTCCAGCCTAAATAAAAAAACTCAGGGCCAATTTTTTTGGCCTTTTCTGTTCTCCTACTCCTGATATGACAGAAAATACAGCCCAACTAGCAGAGATGGCTCAGGTCTTTGCCCTAGCCACTGTGCGTGGCAATAGTTATCCACCCACTTCACCATGCAATCATCAACCACTCTGTCATCTGTCCATCCAATGTCAAATCAATGACTGTGTATCTGGCATTTGAGCAAGCAAAAAATAAAATAAAAAAAATAACAGATTCCATTCTTAGGTTGAAGATGTTCGTGGCATTGTGAAAATGAAAACCATAAACAAAATAATACTTGACATTAAATAATAAAGCAGATAGGCTCCGAGGGTTAAAATGATATGATATGGTTTACTGAACAGGCCCACACTGCAGCACCATTTCAACTATGAACATGCTATATCTTACTTGAGCCTCATGATGATCTCGTGAGATATATACACTTTCCCCATTTCACACATGCATAAACTGGCACCACACCCATGTCTACAATAGGAGTCATTTCTTAAAGCCCCATAGTCTGTCTCCCCCTGCTAGATAGAATTGTTCATGAGGATGTAAACAAGTTCACCACAAGGAAACATCTATACTATTAGTACACCGGAGAGAGAAGGTAAAAACAGTTCAGGCATCTGGAAGTCCAAGGGTGTATGTCTAAGAGGTTCAGTGAGCCTACCATAGTGTACATGCATGTGTGCATTCATGCCTCTGTGTGTGTGCATGTGTTAGGATATAATAATAACAATAGCTACTGTAAATTCCAGGCTGCCCTTTCTATTCCTGCTGGGGCTGAACCCTCTCCACCCCTGCAAGTCTTACATCCCTATGAGGTATTATCATCCTCAAGTTCACATTTATTAAATGACCCTCATAGATCACACAACTAAGTAATCTAAGTGGACAAAATAGGAAGGGTCCCTACCCCAACATCCACTTAATCTATGAACTGTTGGAGCAAGTGAAGGAAACAAAACTAAGGATCCAAAGCTGCAGGATCTCCATGACACAGGACAACAACATGATATCCAAGAGGAGCCCCAGTGAGGGCCCATTATCAGTGGTGTAGGAAGAACTAGGGCCAAGAGCCAGACCAATGACTCCTGGCGATGAACACTTGAAAGTAAAGAAAACAGACTAAAGGGTTAAACTGTGGGACTCAACGGGGCCAAAGTGTAGTCTCCACAGCAAGATTCTTCTTTTGTGTTTGTTTTTCTTTTTATATTTGTTTGGTTTGGTTTGGTTTTTGGCTTTTCTTTTTCATTTGGGTTTGTTGTGGGGGTTGTTTGCAGGGGCAGAGGGTGGATACAAGGGGATGGGCAGATAAGTGGAATCAGAATGCAGGATGGAAATCCACAAAAAATTAATACGTGCAAATTTTTCTAAAAAAATAAATAGAAAGGGTTAAATCTCAAGCCTGAGTACTTCATGAGGTGAAAAACATGAGCTCTGGAACCAGGTCACCTGGGATAAAATCCCAACTCTGTCACCAATGAAATATGTGGTTGTGACCAGTTACTAAAACTTAATGTGCCTCAGTTTCTCCATCTGAATGTAATAATCACCTCATTATCTTTATCTGAGTTTTGTGCCATTTGTTTTGGGATTTTCCTACAGGTTCTTTGTTATTATAGTGGTTAATCTAGGACCCATTTGTCACATCTAAGAGCAGTTTAAGACAATAAATAAACAGATAAAGAAAAGAATCCAATGTGGAGTGACAGAGAAATTGTCAGTCCCACTGGTTGGTCCAAACCCCAGGAATAGAAAAGGACCAGACTTCACCAAATGTTTGTATCAATTTCAACAAGCCACAAGCTTCTCTCAAGATCCTAAAACAATTCACAAGCCCTCCACTGAGCATCCCAAGAGCAGCTCTGGGGCATCCTGACCTCAGCGCAGGGATGATGTGATGTGTCTCTGTGCCAGTCCTGAACCTTCAGCTGGCGAACACTGCCTTTTGAGGCAGCCTGTGCTGCCTCGTCCTGAACTTCCTGGTCCATGTAGTCCCAAGATTTTACATTCTTAAGTGTACCTGATTCATATTTATTGATTTTTGACAGATTACACAAGTTCCCCCAAACTCCAAATGCAATTATGGTTTGTCTGGCCATGGGGACTTTGTATGTATACTGTAGAAATACAATGTGAGAATGTCTGGAGTTTTGCCTTGAAAGAATGTTTATTAAGATGCAACACACTATCAGTGTACTGATCAAATGATAGAACCCATGGATGAGTACAAGTCAGCTGGATGTACCCTGTATAGCTCATAAAAAAAAGATCCTGTGTCTTACAAACAATGAGGCAAAGTATCATGTATGCTTAGCAACATCTTGTTTCTGGGTCAAGATCAACATGATGCTCCACATAGAGGAAAAAGCAATCTTGGTTTAGGTTCCTCCAAAATCAACCCAGAGACGATTCTAGTACAGGTATTTTATTAGAGAGGTACAGAAATTCACTGCAAAGAATTAAGAAAATAAGCTTGGGAAGGAAGAGTTGCCAATAAATGATGTTTTGTGTACCCTCTACCATCAGGGTCTCAGTTCCAAGAGGAAATGCCAAGAAATGGGGAAACACAGACCTCAGGATGACTACACCCAAGGACTTGGGGAAGAAATATGCCAATGTTTCATCTTTAGTTATTGTTTGCAATCTGCTTCTGAAGGCTGTTGATTTTCATTACTTTGAGACTACTTCACATCAGAACAACTCGGGGTGGGGGGGCATTGGAGCAAGCCTTCCAGCATGGAGAAGTAAAGGAGTTTAGTTGGAGGGAACTGAAACAGCTTCAAGTCGCATCCCAAGGAGAAGATGAACATGCAAGGCACTGGCTCCAGAAGACGGTGTGCTTCCCTGTCCCTTGTCCAGATGTGATGGTAATCTCAGTTGCCCACTTGAGAAGCTCTACAATCATCTGGGAGTTGTTTTTTTTTTTTTTTTTTTTTTTTTTTTGCATTGGGGATCATCATAGTTACGCTAGCTGAGATGGGTAGGCCTATCCACTATAAGTGGACTCCTTGTTTGGGGACAAAATGGGCTCAACATAGAAGTATATCACTTCTTTTTGACTGTGGTTGTAATATGGCCAACTTCTTCAAGTCTCTGATACTGTAACATCCCCACCATGATAGACTTCAACCAGACCCTATGAGACAGAACAAACCCTTTCTCCCTAAAATTCATTTGCTGGGATATTTCATCATGGCAACAAAAAAGGTAACAATACACCAATGAAAAAAATTCATTGAATTTACTTATCCAGAGGAGAGTTGTCTCAATATCCTTGTATTGTATAAGTAATAGCAATTATTTATTCCTATCAGAGATTTACTAGTAGATAAATATAAAGATGTTGGTACAATTCAACCAACTTTGTGGAAACTTTAAGTACAACAAAAGAAATTTTTTTAAAAAGACAACTAACTTATAAATCAAAATCTTTTGTGAAAATTGCCTTACATATGTGCAAATGTGAGTTCACAGAAGGGAGCAAGGAGGGATGTTAAAAGGCCTAGTTTGCATCAAATATTTTAAAATTTTTGAAAGAAGAAAACAACCAAAATGCCTATCAGTGTAGGAAGTGTTAAAATAAGGCTTTGAAATCCCGCTTCAGTTATTGTAAAGAATCATATATTATAAAGAATTGAAAAAGCCGCACCATGGTGTAATACACATTTACACAAAATCTGAGTACAGATGGTATAAAAGCATGCTTCTTTAAATAACAGCATTTAGAAATGTACACCAATGGTCATGAAGAACAAACAGTAAGAAAGACTATTTTATCAACTGGGACTAGAAATCTCTCCTTTATATCCACTGTGTTGCTTAAATAATTCACTGTGAACATGTAGTCTTAGATTATTGTATAATTTAAAGCATAAATAACAGTTGACATCTTTTTACTAATCAAGAAAGATGTTTAAGAAGGCAAAAAAAGCTTAAACATCTAAATTTCATAGCTATCTGAGCTGCTGGTTTGTAGAGCACCCAGTGATGTTAATGTCTGTTTCTCAAGATAATATTAAAACAACCTCAGAATGCCTATTTGAAAGACAGTGCATTATATGTGACTTAGAATAATGGTGACCAAAAAAGTAAGTAAAAGTATGATACAACCATAAAAGACTTGATACAGAGTGGCCCATGGGTCAGGTGTATGTAAGTTCACTTGTACCTACCTACCAGGCATTGAACAGCCAGACCTAAGGCTGCAGACTAAACTGTTGGTTAATGCTTAGCTAGTCTGGGCAAGGAGAGAGATGAGGCAGGCTTGTAGGCGTCTGATTTTTGTGACACAAACAGTCACTTGGAGGCTACTATGAGGCCATTGTGTTATGGGACTGAGAATAGATTCTCAGGAGTCAGTAGAAACGTACTTAACCATGAACAGGCAGACAGAGCCCTAGGAAGTGATTGTGTATGGTTATCTTTGTTTTTCTCTGAATTTGTTCAACTGTGCCACGTGACTTTTAGTAACAGCTGTATTTTAAAGCCCCTTTCTAACCATCAGATCCCTGGAGCTTAGGCATCTGCTGCCTGTAGGAGCTCAGAAATGTCTATTTGAAGCATTTCCACAGAGTATACTACAAGAAAGGAGCCAAGTAGATGCTAATCTGAATTAGAGATAACACCGTGTTTGGCTCTAGAAATATAAACAGACAGACTGTGTTTTTGCTGCAGCCTAACACAAGTTTTGGTGGAGAGTGTTGCTCCCTAATTCCCACACGACCAGCATAAGCAGAAAGGGGGAGAGGCATCACCTCCCTGGCAGCCAGAGAGAGGCTGTACTTCTAAAGCTTGCATGGGACAGAAATTCAAGCTATAAAAGACCTAGAATGTTCTGTCCCAACATGCCCCAGAAGTGACTATATTCAGTAATGAATAAACATAGAGCAATTGCTATTCTTTTTGATATATTTGAATATTATTTCTCTTCTCTTTCTTTGTAATGAGACTGTTTTTCACAGGCCCCTTGCTTTTCTCTGCTCCATTCTTGCTGCATGTATGTGAGCATTTTTAAAGTAGAGTTATATGCTTGAACATACAAAAATGAAACGGTTTATAAAAATCAGCCAACCCTAATATGGTCACCATTCTTTGTAAAATGGAATAGAAGACAATACTGAGCCTCCTGTGGAAAAGGAGCCATTTAACTGCAAAAGTAGATAAATTTTTGTTGCAAATTTTTTATGCAGTTAAAATATAACTGATTGCAAGTAAGGGGAGAATGCAGGAAGGGGAAGGCGTGAGATCCCAGCCCCTGGGGGCATTCTTGGTGTCTGATAAATACCAGATTTACCGCCAAAGTGAGATTGATAAATACTAACTAAATCAGCCATGCTTTGGGGCAACTTGTTTATTTTTCCACCACTCCCCACCCCCAACAATGGACACAAAACATGAAACTCAAGTCAGGCATGACCAAACATGCAGAACTTTACTCTTCCATCCTGCTGCTGTGATTTAGGCAGCCTGGGACAAGCCTGGGCTCTGGAGGGCTGGAAAGGGAAGGAAACAGTACTTAGTCTGGCCAGGGTTCTGGGAGAAGGCATTGCAAGGGCCAGCTTAGCCCAGGCTTTCATGAATAAACACTCTAATTGGGGACACCATGGATAATGCATCTGACATCTTTCACAGGAAGGCTGGATCATGATTTGCTAATTGGATATTCCTGGGGTGGTGGAGGTGCCCTTGCTGGCCCTGAAGGATTACTAGTTAATGAAGGTTTAGAAGTCTGGAGAGCAGACTGATAGAGCTCCACTAAAAAGGGAGCAGAGCCCGTTTTCCATCTTGGAGTGTCATGGACAAGGAAGTGTCTGGCACAGCATATGGTGGCACCAATCAGCATGACCAGCACTGACTTTCTGAGCTGTGTCCCTCCCCTATGAGTGGGTCAGCATTGACCATCCCTTCCCTGATGGAGTGTTGGCCCAGGAAATGAAGCATCTGCTCTCCAGACTTTGCTACCAGCATTTAGGACTCCTCCGTAGAACACAGGTAAAATTTCATGGAGGACAGAAAAGGATGGTCTGAAGTCTCTGGACTTGATTTAGAGAGAGGATATCACCATTTTTTAAAGTATGTGCGGAGATGAGAGAAAGGGTGCTTTCAATCTGTTCTTGTGAAGGAGAATAGTAGTAACCAAGAGCAGAGTCCCTGGGGATGCACAGAAGGCCAATGATGTTTCATTAGTGTCACTGGGGCCAGAAAAAGTCCAGAGTTAGGGCCACAGAGAGAAAGTCTTTGGCTTTTCCCTGGAGTGAGTAAAGAAAGATAATTTGGGAAAGGGCACAGCAGAACAGAACTACATCAGAAGACCTTCTTCAACCAAACCTCAGGTAAATTCCTTAGCCCCCTCCCCTACCAAAAAAAGAAATATCCTATAAGGCAAACACTAACCTTTTTGGCTAGAGTGCATGGTGTCTTAGTAAACAGCCAAGTTCTCTTTCTGAAAGAAGGCAAAACAAAAAGGTTTTCTGATTAATTGTATGCATAATTCAATATCTATGGACTCTTGTCATCTGCTGAGGTGTGCTCATGAACAGAGACTCTATTTAGAGAACCCTGACCATTGTCTTCTTTCCAAGAGGATGTTGCTCTTCCTGGACCTCTGGACCTCGGCTCCCATACTTGCTAAATTATGGTTCTATTTATGCATGAGAAGGGCCTTGAGGAAATCTCACTCAAAGAAGACACCTAAGGTGAGGCAACTGCTAATTCCATTTCCCAGCAGTCACTAGCACACAGAAAACTGGGAGATGGCATAGGAACACAAAATTTCATTTCAGAATGCTGGCTATTAATTGGACTCTCCTTATGTGGTAGGCACTAAGCTGTTTCTGCTACATCTCTATAACCTGGTATAAGTACTTACATTGCCTCCATTTACAGACAGTCATAACTGACTTGTTGAGTATCCAGGCAGACATAGAAATCATTGGCCTTCTCTAATGTAATCTAGTTTAAATTCCACCCTATTGTTTATATTACTTAGTAAGCTATATCTGTGTTTTTTTATATATATATCCTGAAGACAAGCCAGGAGATAAGTGTGCCTGAATTTGATGTATGTGAGATATCCCTTTACACTGTGTGAGCATGTGTCATTATGACTGGTTTAATAAAGAAGCTGACTGGTCAGTGCTGGACAGATTAATATTAGGTGGGAGAACCAGACTAAGGACACTGGAAAGAAGGGTGGGTGGAGTCAGAGGAGTCACCAGTGAGACACAGAGAGGAAATGGAAGGGGCAAGATGAAGAAGAGACAAGCATCACCATGCGGCACAAGATAGACTGATAGAAATGGGTTTGGTTAAGTTGTGAAGCCTAGTTAGTAATAAACCTGAGCCATCAGCTGAGCATTTATAACTAATATTCTCTGTGTTGGTTATTTGGAAACTGGCAGGCAGGAAAGACAAGTCGACCTACAAATGTAGAAAAGGAATTTGTTTTGTAGCAATAATAAGGACAGATTTCTAATAAAGGATATAGTTTGAAAACAATTGGAAACACTTGTTTTAATTGATGGACTTTATGAATATTTTTTGATATGTAGCAATAATGAGTTATTTTTTCTGAAAACTGAAATAGTCACATTTCCCAAGAACCTTGCTGACAGTCACAAAAACATGCCTAAGTTCTCAAACACTGATTTTTTTTCCAGCCTGTAAAAAGAAAAATCTATTGAATAGGTCATCTTAAATTCCCTTCTATCCCCACGTTGATGGACCAAGAATCTCATGTGTTTGCTCCCAGTGTGGTATTTCTGCCAGTTCTAAGTGGACTTGTTATAAAACATCTGGATTTTTCTAAACACTCATATTTACAATCTAGTATTCTCTCTCTCTCTCTCTCTCTCTCTCTCTCTCTCTCTCTCTCTCTCTCTCTTTCTCTCTCTCTCTCTCTTTCTCTCTCTCTCTCTGTGTGTGTGTGTGTGTGTGTGTGTGTGTGTGTGCCTGTTTCTTTCTCCTTTGGTTTTCTCTCCTGGCATCCATAGCACAACTCCACCTGGCTTATCTGTTATTCATGAGTCAATGTATCTTGCAGTTCAACAACTATTCTTCAGTATACCAAACTGTCACAGCCAGTATTCCCATGCTTGATCATATACAATCCAAAGTGTTGGGACTGCATCCCAATAGAGGTGTGTTTACCTCACTGTTATGTTCATTAAGCAACGTACATAAATCTAGAAGTTAAAAAGTTCAGATCTGCTCTTATATCTTAGTGAGTCATACGAATCCAATCTGCCTCTTCTGGGAGGCCCATAGCATCTAGGAAGTGGTAGCCTTGGTTACTTTGGGTTTCTATGTCAGGCACTTCAGAATGAATATTTATTAAACAGAAGAGTCTGAAACCCAAGGGCTCAGACAAACAGTGAGAAAAATATGGATTTCAACCCTTTAAGGAAGGCCAGACATGTGTGGGAACATCCCCAATGACTAATATCAGTTTGGGTAGTTATAATACCCATATTCTGCCAATTTCTTTTCCTTGTTCTAAAATCTAGAGGAACCCTTTTGAACCTTATCAAAACCCAAATCCCTTAGGGAAATACTGCATTAAACCAGATTAACTCTTTTCAACAGAGTATAAATTTGATAAGTGTAGATGATGGTAGAGAAGAGAGAAACCTGAAATAAGATCAAAAGAAACTACAAAAGAGCAAAAAAAACTGAGACTGGGTTATCCAGATCTGTTCCTGGTCTACATTTGATCTTCATCCTTCCTACTTCAGCTTTGATTAGAAACAGAAGCACTCACCGCCCCCCCAAAAAAGGAGCATTTTTCCTATGTCTCTGTGCAGTGCAGAGGTCCCCCCCTGACCTGATAGCCTGTTTAGGTGGCTGCTAATCCTGGATTTCCCAATTTTCACCCCTGCAAAATCTTTCTAGAACTCCTTAACACTGGTAGTTCTGGCTTACTGTCCTTTCTAAAATACCATCACCCACTTCATAAGCCTCACTAAGGGCGGAACACATAAATATATGATAATAGACAGATGAAAAAGAGTCTCATGGTAAATCACTGAGGATGTGAGAAGGTGACTGAAAGAGACAGAGACAAGAAGAAAAGACAGAAAAGGTGAGAAAACCAGAGATCCAGGGAGACAGAACACACAGGTAACTTGCCCAGCATGCTTGGTGAAGAGACACATTGAACAAGAGAATAAACAGAAAGTATGCCCCTATTGATCAAAACTAAGCTGAAGTTCATTGTGGATGCTTCTGGAGTAAACAAGCTTATTAACCTGGACTCAGCCTTGACCTAGAAAACCTTTATGATTCAAAAAAAAATACAATGAAACACCTATGGGGTGAGTACTGTCATGTTTATCCCAAACTTAGAAACAGGGAAACAGAGTCACAAGTGTAGTACAGCCAATGTCTCAGATGGTAGGAGGCAGATCTTGGCCAAGAAACTAGGGTAGTATGCGTTTAAGGCATGCCAACTGCTCACAAGAGCACTGTGTACTGCTGTGGAGGACCCACACTGAAATACCCAAAAGAGAAGAGACAGAACTTCATAATCGGGTGAAAAATGCCTTTAATACTAGTTCCTGGTCTCCTCTGTTACCTTGGATTTAGTATTCATCCAGACACAAAAGTGTGATCTCTCAGCCATCTTTTCTGTCCTTTCAGGGGACTAAGTATATTTCCTTCCCAAGGATCCTTGACACATGGGTTAGCCATAGCTTATGTTAGGGACATATTTAAAATGAGGTTTAAAAATCAGCTAGGCAAAAACAAATAATAACTGAGATCTGTTCATTTAGAAGACTAACAAGCAAACTCTCCAGAAATGCTGAGATTCATTATACATGGTAAATATTTGTTTAGGCAAATTTTCAATCCAAGATGGTTTGATTGATAGATAATTGTTTTCAATGTCAGCTAAAGATGCTGAGCTGTCATTGCCAAATCATGAATTGATGTGTTATCTTTTAATGTTTTCTTTCCTTCTCTCCCAAAAGAAAAAAAAATGAACACTATTTTCTTCTATTAGTTCTTAAGCTAATTTATTTGCTGAGGAAAAATATTTGACACTTTTCTTTATTCAAGGGACTAAGGCTGTTAGAAGAGCCTGGGGAGGATTGCGGATTGGATTTCCTAAGAATCCCTGCAGAAACTCTCGGCATCACCGCTGAACCCAGCCGTTCTGCAGCCACAGTCATGCTTTGAAGATATTTCCAGCAATTGGGCTTCTTCTCTTTTCATCAACCTGCTCTCTTGTCAAGGAAGATCATCAAGAAGCAAGTTGCCCAAAGGTCTTTGTAATCCTGTGAAACTCTTACATGTATACATACACGTGGTCACCAGTACAGAAAGCCAAAGAGATCAGGGCTGGGACACTAACTTCAGGAAAGTGTTTTGAAGCTAAGTTTTTAAAGTTGAGTTGACTTTTAATAGGAGAACAGGAAGCACAGGAGTACATATAGTTAGGGTTTCTCCCTGAATATCCCCCATGAAAAGAGAAGAGCAAGAACAGCCATCTGCTTCCTGGTTTTCTTCAGTTCTTTGACCCACAGGCTCCTTTACAGATAACAAATATCATCTTATGGTTGGTAATCACAATAATCTCTATTTCACTTTACTCCTCACACCTAGGAAAGTCAGTGGCCAGAAGGAATAGGGTGCAAAAAGCTAGGTTCTCCTAAAAGTAATTTGTTCAAACAGTTCTCTTGTTGTTTTTTTTAAATAATAAGTTTTAAAATCTATTGTTACAGAATAATTGCTCATCAAATTTCTTTTTAAAAGTCAAAGCAATTTTAAAATTATAAAGAACTTCTCAGATGTGTCTAGATAATTATGAGGCTGCATTTTTACATAACTCTCAGACCTTAGCAGGCTGCAAGGTCTGCTATAGTCTTTGTTCTGGAGGCAAAGATTCCATCAGTTATGTTCATTAGCAAGTATCATGTGATGAAACCACATCATGTAGCTTTTCTGCCATTGCCAGCACATACATGTGGGAATTATCTGCCAACCTCTGCAATCTGTACAATCAGGAGGCCACGAGTCATGTTATAATCTTTATGTTGAAGTTCAAGATTACACTGATTATACTCACAAACTACCATATGATGCATTTCATATCGAGATCATTTCTGTGGCTATACACACAGGCCTATTGGACCTATCAGCCTCCTCTGGCACCAGCTCTCAGGAACAGGACACACTCTTTTCTCCATTGAGGATTCAAGACTGCTGAAATATATAAAAGGTGGTTAGACACAGATACAAACAGGCAAGCCCTACCTTCATCTACTCATCCCTTCTTGAGAAAGTGGAATGGTTGCAGCCATCAAAGAGCTAGACCCTCCAAAAAGACTCTTGACATGGATGGACAGCTTCCTCTAGGGCAAGACCATTCTAGATGATTCCCCAAGTCTTTAAATTGCATCCTGCTTCACGGAAACTATATTGAGTGTGATGATGGTCCTAGGTCCATCTTAGTCTGAGAAGGCTGAGGCAGGAGGATCCCAAGGTCACATTACACTAGAAAACAAAATAAAGCCTGTCTCCAAAATGAACTTAAATAGAAAATGAAGGTGTAAATATCTATGTGTCCACAAGACACCTGGATATAAGTAGATTTCCCTCCAAAATTTAAATGGAGATCAATTTTTGAGTAGGTTCCAGTTTGGAATGTTAGCATTCTGGGAGTTCTGGAAACTTCCAAGAAGCTGATGGTCATCTAACTGCTGCTTCCCTAAGATCCCAGGAACAGTCCACTCCTAACTGCAGAAAATGGTCTGGTTCCCTTTAAACATCACCTCTCCCATCCTTATTCTCTTACCGCCCCCCCCCCTCCATACAGTTGCCGGCTGTGATCTGCTGCCTTTCAGCATGGAATAAAATACATTACTTATGCAGAGAATGTTTTAATGTAACAAAGCAAAGGAATAAAAATGCCTTACAACAGTTTTATTAAAAACAAATTCCCACAGTAAATACATATACACTCCGTTTCTGGGAGCCAAACAGCCAAGGACATCGCTGCTAAGTGCTCTGGGAAGTGCTTATAAATTACTTGAAATAAAAAACATTGTTGCCTGGACATCAGGGATGAAATGCTGCAGTTTGTAATAAATTAACAGAGAACTTTACTTCCCCTCCCTGAACAAAGCAGCCATTTGTCTGAATAACCCACATTCAGCTGTGAGTTATATTTTCACACTGCAACTGCATTCATTTGCAAATTATTCTGCAGTTTTAATGTTCAAGTTTTAAATACCTTGAGAAGTGCAAAGAAAGCAAAGTGGGACAAACAGTTGGCTTGTAGTTTAAAAACTGCTCTTATTTCTGCTTGTCTTTTGGATTTTTACCCCTTTCAAAGTTTTTTTTTTCTTTTCTGCTAATATAAAGTTTCTTGGAAATAGATTTTTAAAAATAGAATGTTACAATGTATTTGTGGACATTTATACCAGAGAGAAGTTTCTCCAGTTCTCCGATTTTGGACAGTGCTCATTTTACATTTTTTAGACATTTCCTCTTCTATCAATACTTTTATTTAGTGACAGAATAATTTATAACTATCTTTGAGGTTTCCCCCATTGTTTATAACTTTTGTCTGCAAGTCTTAAATTTGGTTAGATTTCTTTTTTTCTCTCTCTACTTTGACCAGGAGAAAGAGAGGGGGAAAAAATCTCAAAAGAAAAGTCATTTCACTTCCCTTGAATTATTTTGATTATAAAACAAAAACTCTGCAAAAAAAAAAAAACTCTTTTCACAACCTGTTCGGCAAAAGAAAATGAGCTGCTTTCCAGATCCTTGAAAGAAACTCCGATAGAAGAAGCCTTTACCGATTTATTTGAGGTTTGAGGGTTATTTTTGGGGGAGGGGGAGGGGTGTGCACGACCAGTTTCTTATGCCGATACTGGCTTTGGGCTTTGTTAGAATTGTGTTGCATTGTTTTAAATAAGGTCCTTCCTAGGCAGCCCAGGGGATAAAAGTCATGTCACCATTTCCAGGAAGCCATCTGAGGAGGAAAACTCTTCAGAAGCATGAAACATGTTATTTTCCAAAAAGTGGCTCATAAAATATTTTTATAAAGTAGGAGTTGAAATCATTTAAAAATCACTCTCTTTTATAAATCTGTTTGGAGAAAGCTCTTTTGATCCGCTCTTTCTTCTGATCCTCATCTTTTATTTTGCTTAGAGGTAAACAACATTTGCTTCATTTAAACAACAGCGTTCGACATTGTGGGTCTTAAATCCTTCCCCAGTCACCCTATGGCGATTCATCACGGGGGAGGGGGAAGCAGAGGGAGCATAAGGAGACTTTGCATCCAAGACTTTTATCACCTCCCAGAAAATGTTTGTTGTTTTTTGCTTTGATTCTTTTTTTTAAAAAAAAAAAACTCCCTCTCTCCCACCCTCACCCCCACTCTGAGCTGCAGGGGAGATTGTTTTAGGACATTTCAAAGCCTTTTGTGACAAGGGAACCAAAGTCCCTCTGCAGAGAATAAGAAATGCTTGATTACATGCCCTGCAAAATGGGAGATATTTCCAATTCTCTCTTAATTAAGATGTCTAAATAGCCCTTGCTTTGGAGACCACGATTTCCAAACAGTTTAAAAAGAAAGCTGAATTGCGATGGACTCTCTTCCTTTTTGACCCTTGATCAAGGGGTACTGTCACCTGTGGGGCTCTGGGGGTGTGGGCATTCACAACTTGAGAGGTGTCATATGGGAAGGAGGGCAGGAGAGAACAGCTGCAATGCAGAGATGGCCCTAGGACGCGGGGCTTTTATGACACTGTGCATTGCTGACGGAGAAAATGGCCCCTCTGTTTAGCTGGGTCACGAGTACAAAGGAGTACACCTCTGGTTTGTTTTTTGTTCTTTTTTTTTTCTTTTAATGAGTCAGTGGTGACTGGTTTGATTCTCTGACCATCCAAGCTTGATTAAGAGCATTTGCTCAGGCCCTGAGGATGTCCTAGCTGGCCACCCATCTGGTGCTAGGCTCTCGTCCATGAAAATCCCCCAGCTTACCCCTGAATATTCTTTCTAAAGACGCTTAGGTAAAAAGGCTGACATTAGCATATGTTCCCCCCAAGTGTCCTGTTGAACTTTTTGCTGGGCATTACCCTTCCACGGGCTTTCTGGATGCCATCCAATGAGAGATTGGCTTGGAACTGTAAAATTAGCCATCTGCCTATTAAAAATGTAACCAGCTGCATCGGATGAAACACAGTGACTATTGAAATGAACTCATCCGGGAGAGAACTCTCGTCCCCTGCTTGGACATTTTTCCAATCTACTGCTGGACCGAGACACTCCAGCGAAGAGTCTTCCGACCTTGTTTAGAAGAAAACAGCCTGACTCTCAAGAATGAAGAAGCCTTGCCGGTTGGTTTCGTTGCTAAAATTCTGGCATTTCTCAGAGCTGACTTAGATCTTTAAGTACAGAATGCTCTATGCCTGACTCCCTGTTTTAGAAAAATTAAAATGTAAGTGGAGAGACTCTAAGGTTTCTTCTGTCTGCCCTGATAACTCCGTTCTTGGTCCTGGACATCACTGATGAGTTTTAATTGCATACCTAAAATACTCCTTGCAGTACAAAACACCTTTAAACAGAGAGCTAGGGATGTAATTATCCCAGGCCAAGAACTACATGTCAATAGATATTAGACATTCAGTATTTACTACAAGGCCTATTTATTAAAAATGAGAACTTTCAATTGCTTGTGCTATTTTTTTTTCTAACGCCTAATGGAGCATTAAAAAATAATTCATTAACTAATTAACAAAACTGTTTATTTACAGTATATAAAATGTTTCTATCAGGCAAATAACACACCATAACACAGCGCTGTGTTGACAGTGAGACATCTGCAGCTTCATTTAATGCATTTAATAAACAAGGAGGGGAAAATCAAAGGATATTTAAACAGCTATTTCTCTGCCTGCAATTTTTGTTTCTCTGCGGAGGTCAGAGGCACAGAGGGAAGATGCCCCTTGGGAAGCCAGAGCCACATTCAGAGGCTCTCAGTACAAACACCCTGAGACAGTGATGGAGGGCCAGGACTACCACTACAGGGTATGCTTTCCACCTGACCTCAGTGAACACAGATGGGCCGAACGGGCCAGGGAAGCCCTGGGGAGCTGCTAGGGTTAAGCTGCATGAAGTTGTCTTTTTGCAGACTAGTCAGTTAAATGTTAACAGCTTCTTTAAATTTAGTCTAAAATTTCCCATTTGGATTCCCTCCCTCCCTCCCTTCTTGCCTTCCTTTTCTCTCACCTATACCTCCTCTGTATCGCTCTGTCAATAAGTGTCTCATTCTTTCACTCTTAGTTTGCTGTGAGCAGGATTTTTTCAAACAAAAATAATTAGGCCTCAAATAAGTATCGTTTATTACTCTTGCCTCCCTTTCACCCTCTGGGAAAACAGAGCCCCACCCTCACCTTCTTACCCAGGCCTGTACCCTCTCTCAGCTCGTGCCTCAACTTCTCCAGAGGCCAAGAGTTTTCTGTTTGTCTGTATGTTTGTTCTCTTCTTGCCACTCCCAAGATATTATGGGATGGCCTACCGACCACTAACAGCAATGACACCTGCGAATGTGACCCTCGAAGAATTTGCCCTTGGTTCATTTATATCTAAAAATGCTGCGAGTTCAGGAAGTGTAAAATTAATTGTAAGCCTACCTTTAAGGCCGAGGTAGGCTGAGTATCTGCCCTGTCATCAAGATGTAGCTAAAATAAAATGTCCCAATTTAACTCGGACAAGCTGCTCACAGCAGAGCCCTGGATGTCAATCTTTACAAAGTGCTTGTAAGTTTTGACTGTATAGTGCGCACACAAAATCTTTTCCATGGAAGGACTGAGAATGCCCTAACTAAAGGTTTGATTAAGATCAGCCTTTGAAACAAAAGCCCAAGTCAGCAAACCATACTTATTGGTCAGAATAGTTTTAACCATGTCCTGGTGAATTCACACATAAACAGCTGTGTGATGTGACTCTGCACTCCCAATTGCAACATGTGCTATGGAGCCACATGAGTGTGATCATTCTGTTACTGTGTGTTGAGCCTGGAGTGGCTTGCTGCCCTTTCTGGGTCCAGATCAGAGAACCATCCCTAAGTCCTCAGTTACTCCCCTACACACACATGCACACAGTATCTTATATGAGGTTTACAGTTTAATAATGGAGGCCAATATGTGTCCATTTGCATCAGAGTTCTTGATCAGTGACAATAGTTCCCTGGCAAAGTATTTCCTTAAGCCCTTCTATAACCATTGCTAGTAAATTGTGGCAGACTTTCTCAAATCAGTCAGAATTAGGTTAGCAGAGGAAACTCTTAGATGAAACTATCATGTGGAAGTTACCTCAAGGGCCTTCAAACCATGAGACAATCCCTCTGCCTTTCCTGGCCACCATTGGCCTCCACGCACCAGTCCTGCCCCAACCTCTCTGCCACAGCAAACCACGGCAAGCTGTTTCCTGTGGTCTGCTATCTGAGTGAGAAAGAGGCACATGGCAAAGAAGAGCTCACAAAAACCTGGGACTGTAAACCCAGGCTTCTCTGTGTGGTCAAACCAGGAGGAAACTAAGTCTGACTCCAGCTACATATACAACCTCCACACACATCCCACAGGTCTACATGGTCCAGTGTTCAGACTGACAGACCAAAAGACATGTCCCTTTCTCACCTTTCTGTCACTCTAGCAGACACAGCTTTTTCTGGAAAACTGGAGAAAACTATCCTCAAAGAATTAGAACTAATACCAAAAGAATTTTCTGGAGCTGGGTGGTGGTGGCACACGCCTTTAATCCCAGCACTTGAGAGGCAAAGGCAGGTGGATCTCTGTGAGTTCTACAGAGGGAGTTCAAGGACAGCTAGGCCTGTTACACAAAGAAACTTTGTTGGAATTTTTTTGTTTGTTTGTTTTGTTTTTTTAAAAAAGAATTTTCTGGAAAGAGCCATACTTCGTTTTCTTTTCTTTTATTTTTATTATCGAAAGGATGCTCTTATCAGAGTTCATGGAGTACACACTATGCATGGACCCTTCGACAGTCCCCTGTTATCCACAAAATAGCCCAGGTGCTTTTTTGTTTAAAAAAAAAAAGTTTGGTTTGGCTCTCTACCCCATGTAGAGCCTCATGGTGCCACGCACGCCTTCCCCCACCGTTCTCCATCCTCTACATGTGTGAGACTTCCAAACCTCTGGGCACTTGCAAGGAACTTCTTCCTTGCATGGCTTATACTCCCCCTGTCTGGTTGTCTTTTGTTTCCCCTTCAAGACCTAATCGATAGGACAGCCTCCCCTGTGGCTGATTCAAGCATCCATTGCTCTCTTCCCTTAGGATAATTTTCTTATAAAGCAAAAGGTTAGCAAGATTCCTGACCTTGTACAACTAACTAGGAGTCCATAGGCATCTCATTGCACTTCCTTGTGCCTTGGGTCTGCTAGGCATACAATGAGGATAGCAGCAGTTGAGTGTGGCAGCTCTCTTCTGTGACCTCAGACAGAGGTAGAGGGTGAAGGAGTTTAAGTCAGACCTGGGTTGCAAAATCATGTCCTTCCTCACACACACACAAAATAAAATAGAAGGTAAATAACAGCAGCTCACAGGGTTAAGGAAATGCAACGGATTTGTTTGAAATGCCAAGGAGCACTGATAAATGGTAGCCCTTGTGTTGTGCAGGGGCTTTCCACTGTCTGAAGGCACCACACTCCCCCTCCACTGCCCTACAAGACCCCAGACAAGACCTTCATGGCTTCATTCTTGTACTCTGCTCTTACTGTGAAGCAAGCACAGGAAAGCAGGCAAGGTTTACTGCATAATAAAGAAGGAAATGGGAATCCAAGCAAGGGAGACTTTCTATGTTCAGATGTAAATTGTTTAAGAATAGGTGGAAGGGAAAGATAGAGGGAGGGAGGAGGAGGAAGAGGAAGAGAGGGTGAGTACATTAGCCCCTACATATATACATATGTATTATCTGAAATAGGAAATGTCACACCTTTCTCATGACCTCTGCACCCAGCCCTTTATTCAGAGAAAGTTCGGAACTTCCCTTTCACTATAGTTCAGAACTCTCAGTAGAAGACCACACCAGTCTTGCTTGCCATCTCCTGGTCTGGGCATGAAGCTCACAGACTCAGGAAGCTGAAGGAAAGGATTGCCTCAGGCTATACTTTGACCATGAAGGACACACATATCTTCATATCAGGTAGGAGAAGGGCTGGAATGTAATAGTCCAGCAGAGGGCAAATGTCCTTTTGTCGGAGTGTCCCCATAAAAACAGACTGCCTGGGTTGGAGTCCCTGCCTCAGAGGGACCATCTATAATGGGCCACCTTGCCTTTACAATGTGAACAATGTAGCCAAGGTTGCAATGTACCTGGCATAAAACATGCACTTTCCAATGGCATTTCTGTGACATGAGGCTTCTTAGTGAAGTCAAAAGGAAAAGGAAAGTTGCTTTCCAGCTGAAGGGGGATGGGCTGTGTTGCTGAGGTGGGACAGCCTGCACTCTCCTCCTTGTGTTTGGATTGGCTTTCGAACAGCACAACACTCCACTAACCTCAGTGGGAACACTGCTGAAATGTCACTCCCAGGATTTGACATCTCCTCATTCTTTCTGCTACTGTTTGCTCCTTTGTTGCTTTGAAAATATGAATTAATGATGAATACTAATGAGCCTGTGACAAGAGGAACTTCTACGGAGACTCCACGAACACCGGGAGCATCGAGGCTGCTGACATTTATGCTGAAGGAAAGCTTCTAAATTCTATCAGCCCAAATTCTTCTTCCTCTTTTCTACCCATCCTCATTTCTCACCAATAACTTTTCAAAGATTGATGAAAGCCTTATAAATGTGCCCTTGATCTTGTTTGTAAGATTTTTTTTTTTAATATAGTTGCTTTTATGGAAGTCTTTCTGGGTTCCTCTATCTAATTCTGAGTCCTCTGCTTTCTCATATTCTGGTGCTGTTTCTCACAACCTGGGGATTTGTGAGGTGGCCAGCTAGAGGGAACTTGAGGAATCGAGAATGAACATACAGTAACTTCCTAACCAACTCCAATTTTCACTCCCCTTTCAATAAAACAAAACAAAGCAACAACAACAACACCATGTCTCTCTCTCTCTCTCTCTCTCTCTCTCTCTCACACACACACACACACACACACACACACACACACACACACACACACACACAATCCTAGCAATATTTGCTTGCTGTTGGTGTCAAAGACAACTTTCTATGATATAGTCTCCAAAACTACCTCAGCAATGTGGCAAATTTTTGAGCATTAAAGGGTAACAAACAGAAAGCCTGGTGTGGTGCCTGCTTGTGCTTGAAGCCCTTGGAAGAGAGAGGCAAGAAGCCCAAGAGCTACAGGCCAACCTGGGCTATACAGGGAGACCTTGTCTCAGAAGCAGGTGAACAGGGGCCAAGGCGGGTATGGGGAGGAAGAAGCCAGAGTACACAGAGCTCTAGAATAAAGTGAAATAACTGATTTCTGGAGTGTGAGCAGAGATGCTTTTGCCTTTTTGTCCATACATGACTGAGGGTTCTTAAAGCACTCAAACGATAACAGGAAGTGTGTCAAGTGAAGAACAGTGTCTTTCCTTTGGGTTGATGCTCCCCTTGACTGCACTCTGCCAGAAGACCTAGACATTATATGTGAGAAGAAATCCCTGAAGAAAGGCACTTGACAAGAGTCTGTGCTTCCCAGGCCATCGCAAATGAGACCCTCACCCCACAAAAGACTCCACACCTAACACCATGAATATAAACCCTAACTAGCTTGTGACCATGGGGCTATGACTCTGAGGACTCATAGATATATGCTTGGGATGTAGCTACAGCATGAATGGTTGTGGAGAGGATGAAATTGGGAAGCTGAGGAAGGCTTCTCCCAGTGTTGGATAGGGAGTGAGTGGTGTGAGCCTGTGGGTAACACTTAGGCCAGCCTACGCACTGACTCCTGTTTATGGTAGATGAAAGCAGCATTGACATACTTTGTGAAGAAATGTAGCTTTGCTCTGGGAGCTTTTCACTAGAAATAGAACCCTTTGCATTCACTGAAGTGGCTTAGGTTCTTTCTTTGACTAATATCAACATTTCAAGTGCAAATGAGCACAGGGATGGGGAGATGGAGGTGGGGTAGGCCACAAGCTTGTAGAGAGAAACAAAACAGATTATTCTCTGCTTAAAAAAGTCATAAGCAGAAGGCTGACAGCAGACCTGTACTAAGTGACAGTTTGGGAAAGATTTAAGGCTATAGACTCTGAGCCAGACTGCCAGGGCTCATAGCCTAGCTTTACAGCTAAGTAGCTCTTTGATGGTGGGTAGAGTCATAGATGTCTCTGCATCACACTTTCACATCTACTACATGACAATGAACCTAGACTTCCCCATGGACCTGAATAAGTTAGTAGGCCTGTAATGTTTAAAATGGTGCCTGGAACATATCACATAGGCCTCCTCTTAAAACATAATGAATTAGACTTTCCTAGTGCTTGCTGCAGCCTGAGGACCTTGTGTTGATAGCACTGACTTATCTTCAGAAGACTCACAAGCCAACACAGGCAAGCACTTAACCTTGGTGACAAAATGGGCAGTATGAAATTCCTGTCTTTAAGACTGTAGAAAAGTGTGCTGGTTAGTGGTTTTGTTTATTTTTGCCAACTCCACACTTTCTCCATCACCTGGAAAGAGGGAATTATAATTGAGAAAGTGCCTCCATCAGATGTGACCGTGAGACGTTCTTGGTGAATGATGGATGTGGCCATTGTGGGTGGTGCTGTCTCTTGACAGTTGGTCCTGAGATGTAGAAGACAATAAACTGACCAAAGCAGAAGGATTAGCCAGTAAGCGGTTTCTCCATGGCCTCTGCTCCAGTTTCCGCCTGGAGTTCCTGCCCTGTCTTTTGTTTATGATGCACTCCAACAGGAAGCTAGCTGTAAGAAACACTCTTCTCTTCATGTTGCTTTTGGCCCTGGGGTTTTATGGCGGCAATAGAGAGCAGACTAAGACCAGAGGATTGAGTAAGATGCTGTGTGTGGATGAGCAGGGCCAATTAGCGAGCATAAAGCCATAGCAAAAGGCCTCACCATCCTTAAGTAGCATCCACGGCTCACAGAGGCTGACTAAAGACATGACTCACATCTATCTTTGGTATGTTTTCTGCTGTTATAATTAGATACTAAACACTGGATAACATTGAAAGAAAAAAGGTTTTAATAGCTTGTAGCTCTGAACATTTAACAAAATGGTGCTGTGATCTTATGAGGGCTCAATGCTGAACCATAATATGCCAGAAAGTATCACATGAAAAGAAAGAGCAAGATAGCCAGCTTGTGTCTCTCTCTTCTGATACACTGCCAACATTATCATGATGTTCCACTTTCAAGATCTCATCTAATGCCAACTGTGGTCCAAACGCCCTTCTTCCAGAAACCATCAATAGATTGCAGTAGAGAGTAGGTCTCAACAAAAGTTCAAACCATAGGTCACCCAGGAATACTCCTACTGCTGGGCCAGTCACTGCCTCAGCTAGATGGACCTCCCAGAGGTCTAGAGCATCATGAAAGCTCCAATTGTCCTATCCATCCTGGGGCAGGGATGGGTGGGCACAGGTAAGTTGAATAAGGGACCAAATGATCTATCCGTCGTCTGCCCTTCCTTCCTTTCCTCCACAGCTTTCCCTCCTTTCTCTCTTCCTTCCTTTCTCTCTCTCTCTCTCTCTCTCTCTCTCTCTCTCTCTCTCTCTCTCTCTCATAGCAGTAGTAATGTACTAATATCCATTCATTTTGATTTGATGCTGTGGTAATGACTCAATACACACTGTAAAACATGTCACAGACTCTTACAGGTCAACGAACGTGATTATTTATCACAGGCCAAGATGCAGTCACATGTCATGTGATCATACAGAGCTCTAAGTGGCTTTGGTCATGGCTGGGCTGACTCAGCCTGAAGGCAGGGCAAAGCAGATGTGGTTCATTAGGACTGCAGGGAATGTTTAGACTGAGTGCAACCAACACCAGCCACTGTCTCCGTGTTTTCCCGGAGATGACATTTTGCACACTGCTTGGGTAGCCCTCTATCTTTCCATGCATCATTAGGAGGCCTCTTGAGGAGAAGGACTTAGCCAATCTTAAAGGACACAGACCAATGAGTGCAAGCAGCAATTCACATTTATGACTTTACTTGCACTTCTAGGGTAATATTACAAGAAAAGAACAAGACCTCTGTTTCTTTAGAACACCAGTAGAGCTGGATTAGTGACTATCATGCAGATGCTGCTCATTAAGGAGTGTTGAATTCAGTGATATTTTCATCCTTAACAGAACAGCAGAGATCTCTCTAGACTCCTGATAGGAGATTCCAAAGTAAAGGCATATTTATGAAACACCAAAGATTTTTTTTCAATGACTCATAAGTAGTGCAGAACTATTAGGCCCTCATGCCTCAAAGCTGCTTTTAACCTCCAAATAAGAAGTAATTTACTGTTTGGGCAAACCAATCTGCTGGCAGAAAAAGGTAAGCCACATCTACATCCAGGGATCTCAGAACTGGCACCCTCCAATTGTACAGCTTCAAAAACACATGACGCTGCTAGGCAGGTGTGTCCTGGCACATGTTTCACAAACTCCCCAAGAAATAAAGGTTCTTGTTCCAAAGACTAGAGCAATACTGTAACAATGAGTCTTTTCTTGGAACATTGCAAGACTCATTGTTTTTGATATGCATCTGCCACAGGGACAAAAACATGCATTGTGTGTAAGGATATGACAACCTCCAAACATGCTTGACCATAAAGTTCTAAAACATGTCCATTTGATTTACAACTATGTTTGCAACTGTAGGGAAAAGGATGTAAGTCATGAGTAAGTGGATTCTACTGAAGGCCATATCAGTGCCAGCCTTGGCTATTTTGTTTTATGTTAAAAATGATTCTGGGTCTCAGGTGAGTATGCCTCCACTCTTCAAGTAGCCATGAGAATAAACTGATGCCAGTGTGAACTCTGAGCTGGGAAGAGAGCACAAGCCAGTGAGGAGGAAAACTCTGGATCCATCAGTTAATGCAGTGACAAGATTAAAAATGTGGACAAGGACAGCAAGTCACTAACACTGCCTCTGTCAGCCTTAGCTTCACTAAATGCTCTTAGGGTAACAAGCTTAGGGAAGCCCAAACTGGAGCTTGATGAGAGGGGGAGAGAGAAAGGCAGAGGGGGAAATGGAGAGAGAGCCGAAGGTCATGAATAGATTCCTCCTAGAGTTCCTGGTAGGGTACCACCTATCCTGGGAACTCCGAGATACCCAGAAGGTGACCAGGGATGAGGAGGAGGATGCAAGCCTCTGAAGAACAAAGCTTGTCAAGTCCCCATGTTGCTCACCATCTCTCAGATTCAGTAGACTTTGCAGGACATATTGGTGACACATGGACTTCAATCTATTTTTTTACCTTCTTTTTTTTTCCAGAGGAGAGCATGAATGCAGTCCCCCACTACCACAAATTATGCAGTCGAGTTTCCAGCATTTGGGGAAATAGCAGGGGTCAACACACCCCAAGTGCAACAGATAAACCTCGCTCTGGGAAAACCACCTGTTTGATCATGGTATCTCTCTGCCAGGTAAGTATTAGCTTCTTAATCACGGTGGAAATCAGACCTGGTGACTGCAGATGCCATCCTAGGACAATCCTTTTATAGTTACTGTAGTCGAAGTCTTTTCAAAACTCTTGGAAATTCTATAGAAGTTCACATGAATAGCCATCTTCTCTTACTTAGGAAACACATGCCTTGCTGTGGGTGTTCAAGTCCTCAGTGCTGTTGTAGAATAGAAGAGAATGGGCAGAAAGGGACACCTAAAATTATAATAAAAGTAAAAGCAAGCATGCAAAAATAGACAAAAAAAAAATCTATGGGATCCTATTTAAAAAGTTTACATTCTTACAAAACCAAACCAAAAAACTGCTTAACCTTAGTATAAGTATGAAAAAATTAATCAGAGAAATTCAGAATGTGGCTTGCTCTATGAGACTCTTCAAATGATGTGACCTGAATAAGAGCAGAAGACAGAGTAACTGTCTGGATAGGAAGAGAAAACAGGAAAGCCCGTGAAATACAAAAGATCTGACTAAAACTTAGATTAAAAAAAAAATCAAAAAAATTTTGCTTTTAATATTTTTAAAATTTGATAATTGACATTGTTCAATGATGTCATTGGATTAATGCCTTTAGGGATGTTATAGGGGTGTGCTGAGGAGGCACTGTCTTATCCCTGAGTGATGCTCTAAAATATGTAAATGGGAAAAGAAATGTATTGCAATGTCTGAAAACCACTTATAGGTAAGTTGCATGGGTGCATGAGTGTGTGTGTTTGTGTGTGTGTGTGTGAATATCTGCATGTATGTGTCTCAGAAAAGTGTGTTTTTGTGTGCTGTTCATGTGTATGACATATGTGCATGTATATGTTTATGAGTATCTTTGCTTGAATGTGTGCATGACATATGTGCATCTGTGTGTGTCAATATGTTTGTGTTTATGTGTACATATGTGTGTGTCAGTGTGTGCATGTCTGTGTACATGTTTGGGAAGAGAAACAGATGCACCTGCAAAGTAAATAGTAGTGAGTGTTGATGTTAGATAATGACATTGGTCATTCTTTATACTGCACTTTTAACTTTCTTTGAGGGGGTATGAATTTTTTTAATTAAAAAAAACCTACTTGATTTAAAGAAAAAGGTAACAAAAAATAAAACACGAGAAAAATGACCCATATTTTCTGAAGTCGTCATTGACCCTCTTTTTTTTTTTTAAACGTGGTTCCTACAGTTGTCCCATGCCCCTTTCCAAAGGTATGGTTTGCTTTCACACAGTTTCACAGATTGGGAGGCTTTCTTCCTTGTATTTATAGAAATGCATCATTGTCACAGACTGAGAGTTCTTCTGCAACAGAGTGGTTGACCTTAGAGTGCAGAGGGGCACTCCTGAGCATGATGCCATCGGAAGTTTCAAGTGTATCATCTCAAGATAAGCCCTGGTTTGCCCAGCTGTCCCCCATCTGTCTCCAGGAATCAGGTGGAGAGCACTCAACACTATTCCATGATAGTGCTACACCTTTATACAGCCTTGAAATCCCCTCTTAGAGGCCCACAGCAGAAGCCATGCTCTTTCTACCATCATTGAGAGGGTCTTAGACAGACTACTCAAGAGGACAAATGGAGGTAAAGCCAAGGCCACAGCAGGAAAAGGCGAAGGAAAGAGTGACTGGCCCAAAGAAGGCGAGCTCTGTGGCAGGCTGTGAGCAAGTCTCCAAATGCCTGTTGAAATACAAAAGAGAAATGAGAAAAATGCTCTAGGGCATTTCATGTATTTCAAAGATGTAAGTAGGAAACTAGGCAAAGGCTGCCAGGTGCTGGGATGCAACCACAGGGAAATCGTTCTCCATCAAAGGAAGTGAACACAGAGGCCATGCCCACTGAGTAGGACTCTGTTCTACATAACTCAAGCACCAAGCAAAGGAATGACTACAAAATCTCCAAGAGTCCTCCCCTGGTTGCTCACATATTTTCTCTTCTTCAACTGCATGGTGACAGTGAGGTTCCTTTGCAATCATGCATGTCCTCTTCCTGTCCTCTCCAAGGTTTTCTTGTGCCCAGGTGCCTCTGGAGGATTCTCCTATCCTCCTTGGTCTCTGTGCATCGCTCCAGGTTCCAGACAGCCCACAGAAAAGAACCCACAGGCTCTCAGGCTCCCAACAGGGAAAACTAAATCCCTCATGTTGGAAATAGTTCCCAACCTGCATCTCAGGCAGGTATTTTTAGGTTCTGTCTTGAAGACACAGAAACTTTCGTACATTTCAGCTTCTTTGTCTGGAGCCACTGAAACCCCAGACATGTCATTGAAAGGGGGTATAATTGTGGTCTCCTCCACCCAGCAATCTGAGCTTGTCTGAAAGGAGCTTCCTGCTGTGCAGCAGGGGGGTTAGAGAGCCCTTTCTGGCAAGAAAAAGTCAAAATGAATTTTTTAAAATAATAATATGTTGATCAAGAAGAGAAAAAATCTCAAAGAGAAGGGGCTGTGCAGGGGGCTGATCTGGAGAGGAAGGTTACCTATTGTTTTGGAGCCTGGTCTTCATTCTTCATGGCAAGTTACAGAATCCAAGCTTGGAAGAGCTAAAGTCTCATTTCTGAGGGTAGAGGATAAAAATGCTTGGAATGATCAGTGTTAGATCAATGGCTGTTATTAATATGAGGCTCTTCAGGGAGTAATTATAATTGTCAGTCACTGGGCATAGCCTGACATTTAAAAAAGAAATAGAAACATTGAAATGATGCTGGGCAGGTATAAAGTGATAAAAGCCTGCCAGTGGTGCACCAGAGCTGGATGAAGGATGTTTAACTTCAAAGGTCACAAGAAGCATCTTCAATGGGCAAACAAAGATACCAGGGTACTATTTCTTGAGACTCGGGTGTTTTATTTTAAGTCTTGAGGGCTGACTAACTTTAAGGTGATCCTCAGTAACTGAAAGGAACCCCTGGAACCATGGGACTATGGGTCCATGTGATCAGGAAAAGCTATATTCATGAAGTAGCCCATAGCAGACAGTTATGGCCTTGTCAGTGTGCTGTGAAACTCTATAGCAGAGCAATGAAGGGAAGAGTGTATGGCGGATTGATTTAATTTTAAAAATGTTAGATTTTGCCATAAGAGTCAAAAACAAAGCAATTGCTTACGATATCCAGGCAGGAGACAGCAAGCCATTGATTCTAGAAGTTTACCTTGAACAGAAAGCAAATACCTGATCCAGATGTGGGACTGAAGGAGGATCAGAGGATACCCACAGTATCTGTAGGATTTCCCCTTGAAGCCTGCCAAAATCAAAGTTCACTTTGTGGACTGGAAATAAAGAGGATCAGTAATTTGTAGAGCCCAGAGCTGAAAACTGAAGAACTTCACGATGAACACAACAACCCATGAACCCAAAAGTAGATTACTCCTGGGAATAGGATCCTCTGTAACTGTACCAGTCCCACATTAGGCCTTCTTTGGTATGGGCTGAAATGAGGAGCATTAGGGCATGCCCCCATGCGCTTGCTCTCTCTCTCTCTCTCTCTCTCTCTCTCTCTCTCTCTCTCTCTCTCTCTCTCTCTTTCACACACACACACACACACACACACACACACACACACACACACTTGCATGCACGCACAAATGTACGCATACACACTGACACATATACCAAAGGTAATATTTGGCAACATTTAAGGACAATTTACTGCATAGTAATCTTAATATATTTTCCTGGTCTTTGTAACTACTCCCATCCCATCACACCTTGTTGTGAAGGTGGCATCATCAAACTTCATTCAATGGACCATCTGGCTCAAGGGCAGACAATGTTGAGTGGGCTCACCTTGAATTCTGACATCTGATCTGGATTCTTGACTTTAGGCCACAGTCCCTTCTCTAAACACTTGCTTTCTTTTCATGACTTGACAATCCTGAGAAAAAGTTAAACCTCTATGAAAGACACTTGGGAAATTCATGGGCAAATCAGATCTGAATGTGGCCCAGATTGAGCATCTGTAACTGAAAAGGAGAAGGAGACCCATGTCCCACGCAGAGCTGGACACACAGCCCAGGAGAAACAAGTTGAAAAATCTGAGGATGCCAGGTGTGGTAACTCACACCTGTAATCTCAACCTTGAAGAAGGAGGTGATAAGGTCCTGAGTTCAAGGCCATCTTGAACTACACAAAGGGGGAAACCTCAAAGGGGGAAAATCGAAGAGAAGACACCAGAATGCAAATGCTCATGAAAACCTTGTAGCCTCAGATTCTAGTGAAATTGTTTTTAAAAGATTTTAAAAGGCCTGGCCAGCTGAGCAGAGAAGAGATTTCAGGCTAACTTTGTCTGCTCAGACTCAGAATGGCAGAAAGGGGAGTTAGTTAATCCCAGCTTAGATGCTGAGAAAAGGCTGTTCCTGGGTAGAAGGAAATTAACGTAGGGTCGGAAGCAGAGCTCTACAGAATGGAGCGGAATGCTGCTATTTTTAGCCTTTTTTTCCAGTCTCTGCCTTGGTGGCAGAGCAGGGACTTAGGGAAAGGAAAAAGGAGTCTAGGATCCCCAGAATCTTCAAACTGCTCCCTCTTTGGACTGGTACTGCCTGACAACCAGCTTGAAGCCAGAGCAGCAGGTCCCAACCTCACACCATCCAAGAGGCTTTTCTCTGTTTCACTATGTGCTTTGACTTCTCTTTGTAGGCTTAAAAGGGCGATATATGACATTTCCAATTTAATCAAGCAATATATATATATATATATATATATAATAAAAGAAAATATCTATCTCTTTCTGTGTTCTTCCTGTGGTTTCTAGTTCTCCATGGATGGAAAAACAGACCATATCTGTTACAACCTCCAAATTATTCAGCTTGACCTTAAAGGCAATAGCCAGCCTTTGCAATGTGTGCTTTTGAACAAATTCCCAAAATAAAAGCCAGTACATGAGAATCAATGCCACCACCATCTTCAAGTCCCAGAATGCTTAAGAGATGCTGAGTAAAAATTATGCTTTTGCAGTTGGTATCAGAGATCCTGCTCTATAATTGTGTCTACTTTTGCTGGCATCTCAATAAAGCTCCCAACTTCAAGGCCACACATTTTAAAATAAGTATCTCTTGAATTTGATGATTGCTCTCTACTCTACAGGATGATGGGCCTTCAATGCTCAAACTGAGTTTTTCCACAATTCCAAATGGATCAGATATTTTATACAGATGCTAATATGTTCAACTCTTCCAGATTCATAGAAGGCCAAAGGAAGTGAAAAGTGAGACCCCAAAAGCAGCTTTCACCCATCACATGCCTCCTTCCTGCACACGATGGCTGGATTTTCGCAACCCTTATTGTTTCCATTCAAGTTGAGAAGAATCTAGACGAAAAAGGAAGGAAATGAAGAGGAGGATGCTAGGGCAGCCCAGCATGCGTGTGTAAATGTCAGGTTGTACGAGAGAGTTATAATTAAAGTCCAAGATGACAGATAACTATAAAATCAGATTGGTTCCTTTCCACATGGAAGGAAAACATAATGTTGTCATCCAACCTAGGCTTTTTTTGTAAATTGAAATTACAGTTTTATTTGGAGCTATTTTTAAAGGTCCATTAATTAAAAATCGGAAGCCACGCCAATGCAAGAAATTCTATAAATGGTGTCAGATTTGATGATCAGCAGGGGTGGTAAGCCCAAGACAATGTCATCCAAATATCCAATTCTCTACATCTAAGTTTGTTTGTTTTTTATTGAAAATAAACAAATTCAGGCACAAAAAATAAGAAAAGATATGTGCAAAATGTAATGATAATGGTTGACTTCTAAACAGCCGAGGAAATTATAGTCATCATGTGTGGGGAAAGAACAAACACCTCTTAATTGCATTTCATTATAACGTACCTTTCTTTGCTCAGTTGTATATATTAATTATAAAAATCGTGGTGCAGAATGGAGGTTCTACAATAGTTTCCCCCTTCCTCCCTTAATTCTGTCTGCAGCAGGATGGAAGAACAATATCATCTGTCATCTGTAGAAAGAGCTTTCAAAGACAAAATCATAAAAAGAATGAAAGGCTATTATACAAAAATAAAAGAAAAAAATGCTTTGATTTCACAGATTTTCTACTTATTAATGTTTAAGGTTAACCATTCTTGGAGCAAAGTATCTTCTCACATTGGTGTGTGTGTGTGTGTGTGTGTGTGTGTGTGTGTGTGTGTGTGTGTGCTCAGGTTATTCCACTTTCTGATAACTGGATCACATGGCACCATATGCACTATGTAGACAATTGCTAACAGTGGCAGGAAGATGGAGTGAAAGAAGATGCCATGCAGACTTGAAGACTTTTCCAAGATGAGCAGCATAGAAAGCAGTAAGCGGGATGTGAAGTCTGATGCTTTGGTGAGGATACCAGCCTGATCACTCTATCTGTAGATAATTGACTTGAAGCAAAGAAAGTGCAGTGGACACACCATCATCTGCCAGAGAAACCAAAGTAGCTTTAAGCACACACTTTATCAGAAACTTGAAGAAACAGATGAGTTCCATCTGTTTGACAGGGCTTAAAATGTGGTTGTAGAGAAAGCTTGGGTTATAATCCCAGCTTTTAGGAGATGCGTGTGAATAATTACAGTTTCCTAGGCAGAGTTCTGAAAGGTCCCACCTCCTTAGCTAAACTTAACTGTAGCCTCTAGCGCAGCTCCTGATGCTCCATGTGTGGTCTGAGAACAGCAGCCCCTGCCTCGTCCAGGAGCTTGGTGTAAATGCAGACACTCCCTCTGACCACACACCCCTGTGGAATCAGAATGGACAGCAAGACTCCACATGACACGCAGGTATTTGGACATGAGAAACAGGCCAGTTAAGGCAGTGCGGTAATGATGAGCCACATACCTGGACTCTGCAAAGAATCACAGCTCAGATTCTCCCTCACATGGATGGATCACTTAGATTGACTGCATAAGGGAGACTAGCCTGGAACTGTTTGCCTCAGTCTCCCAAATGCTGGGATGACAGTGTGGAAAACTATGCCATTTGATGCCATCTGATACCCTCTTCTGTATACTGTGTGCATAATAAATAAATAATTTTTAAAAATAAATGAAATCAATGACATCACCTTGTGCCAGCATGACTAGGCCACTTGTCACTTTAGTTTTCAATCTGAAAGACAAAATAGAATTACTACCCTACAGTGCATAGCCCAGGCCCTTTGCCCTATCTGCCCTAATGATCCAGATACCCACAGGCTCTGGGACTGATTTCCCCATTCTCCTGCCTCAGTGATGGAGGTCTGAGACTTAGAGCCCACATCCTGAATTTGCCTTAGGAAGACACTAAACAGCTATCTGCCCACGAGCTGTGGAGGAAGCAGATAGGAGCCCACTGCCTTGGGGCTCCGGGGCTTCAAATCTTGGTGAGTCAATACAAAAGCAGTCTGAGCAACATCCCCAAACTTCCTCTGCCAAGAGGGAAAAGTGGGCAGGGGGCAGATTTTAGCATTTTATGAGCTATGAGCTGAAGAACCTGTACAAGCATCTGAGAGGTTTATGTGATGTGCCCTTGAACTCCATGGAGGATCCAAGGGCTGAAGGTCAGAAGAGGCTTCACTGCAGAAGGGAGGGTAGCAGAGGTTTTCGTTCTTACCTTCACCCCAGAGAACCAAATTAGCTCCTACCTGAGGACCAAGTAAACGAGACACAGGGACCTTGGTGATGTACAAGCATATCTATTTCTTATCTGGGTGTAGGGTGGGAAGATGGCATCCCCATCACCCCTGCCTACGGTCTAGGCCTTTCCCTTTGCTCCCCTGGGCCTTCCAGCCATCCTAGAGCCCTAATTGGAGAAGGAAGGCAATCACCTCCTTCCTTTGACCTCCTAGACCTCCCTCTCAGGTTCAGATGGCTTCTCTATTGATAAGCTTCAGTCTTAACCATCAAGCTTTCCCTTGGTCCAGGTTTGGGAGGGTTTTTTTCTTTAATTTTCTGTTTACCATAAGATTTCGTTAACTGCAAATGAAACTTTGGAGTTGGTCCTGCCATGTTACCAGGGATGTAAGTTGGGGCCCTCCCTAAGGACTTTCTAAACAGGATCAGAGGGAAACCTGAGGACAAAACATCTAAAAAAGAAACCCAGGGATAGCACGGTCTAACTCTCAGCAGTCATGAAAGGAGGAGAGAAGAGAAATAAAGCCATGGCCTTTGAATTATGCCAACATGGAGGACAGTCCTGGTCTAACTCTCAGCAGCCATGAAAGGAGGAGAGAAGAGAAATAAAGCCATGGCCTTTGAATTATGCCAACATGGAGGACAGCCCTGTAGCAGAGGAGTAGCCAGAGCACGGGGAAGAGGACTCTGGTTGAGAGCACAGATAAAGGAGGAAATGGGGCCTAGGGAAAGGGTCACAGACTCCTAGAGAAAAAGGCTGAAGAAATCAATCAAATCAGACCAAAAAAGAGGCATTTTGGAGCCTTTTCCACTGATTTACGGGAGGCAGGGGTGGGTCTAAGTCTACTCCTTGGGTGCTTAAAGACAGTCCCCTTAAAGTACAGGGCAAAACTCACTGTAGAAGGGTAATAGAAAATCTCCTCAGTCTTGTTTGGGGGTGATATTTAGCTGCCTTCAGTGTCTACTAATCTCAGGCATTTCAGGCTCTGTGGGGATCCGTTGGCTCCGAAAAGGCAGAGCCAAAGACTAGTTCTATGGTCAGAGATTCGTTTGCAGGCAGAAAAGAGCCAGGTGTAGACCATACCCAAGCCAGAACTCCTGGGGTTCTCATCCACCCAAGAGAGATAAGGTTCCTGTGTGGATGAAGTTAGTGAGATAGCTGTGCTTTTGGATCTGCCAGAAGTTGAAGCACTCAGAGGAAGGTCTCTTCACTCTGCACAAGTGAGTAGTGACATCCCATCCCCAATCTTCAGCCCCCACCCTCACCCCACTTCCTAAATTGGGACCAAAGAGGAAATGTTTTCTTTCAGTAAAAAACACTTTGGATATTGTGATGGTTTGACACCAGTGGAAGATATGGCTTTGTTGGAAAGGTGTGGCCTTGTTGGAGTGAGTGTGGCCTTGTTGGAGGAAGTGTGTCATTGTGGAGGCAGGCTTTGAGGTCTCATATGCTCAAGCTACTTCAAATGAGACTGTTCACTTCCTATTGTCTTCTGATCAAGATGTGGCCAGCACAATATTTGCCATGTCCCACCATGATGATGATGATGCACTGATCCTCTGAAAGTGTAAGCTGCCACCACAATCAAACATTTTCCTTCCTAAGAGTTGCCATGGTCATAGTGTCTCTTCATAGCAACAGAAACTCTAACAAAGACAGATATGTTGTGATTATTTGCAGAGTAACTTGTAGAGAAAAACACTTTGGGGCCTCAAAATTGGAAAGAAGAAAGAATATCTGCCCTCTAACATGGAAAGGATCTGAGAGTTTTACAGAGACTTCCCCTAGCAGGAAAATAGGTGATAACTGCTCATCCTATCAAAACCAAGTGCTCTCCCCTCCCCAGCTTGCTACCCACCTGTTTATTTTCTGGGGACTGCTCTCTTGACACAGTGATCCAGAGTTGCTCAATATCTTTGTGACTCCAGGTGCTCTCTTACCTGTGTGGACATAAGCCCCAGCCCAGTCGCTGGCACACTTGGGAACTCCTGAAGCAGTGATGCCAGACTACCTTAAACCGTTGGTGGAAACTCCATCTCCTTTATAAAAGGAGAATAGAAATAAGAAAGGCTAGAGTTTGGAACTGAGTTTCTTAGGCATTTCTGAAATGAGAGAAAAGAAGGAAAAACATAATTAATAATGCTCTGAACAACAGGTTCTTCCTGTATCCCTTGCTCTCCTGTCTAACAGACCATGGGCACACTCTGGGATCAGGTAGCCTGGCTCTAAATTTGCTCCATAGTTACTGGCTATATGAAATTAGCAAGTCATTCACATTCCTAAGCCTTGCTGTTCTTGTTTTTAAGATGGAACTTTAGAGTAATTTACAGAGGCATGTTGAGGGTACAGTCATAAAACAAACATCCTGGACATCACAAGGCTTTAATGCCCGTTGGTGTCTGACCTAATAAAGAGAATCAAAGAATGGTTTAACATGGTGGAAGTCAGTTCATTGAAATGCCCAGGACCAACTCTTTATAATTAGGTGGGAAGAACACATAAAAGGAGTCTGGGGAAAGACATTACTGCCTTCAGGAATGGAAAAGGTTTACTTAGCACATCTAGCTTCATGTTGTCTGAGAGGTGGGCCCAGCCTCAATTCCAGACAGACTCACTGCAGAAACCAGGGTAGTCGATATAACAGAATGCTTCATTCATTATTAAAAACCTCAGACTACATAAATCTATGTGAAACCCATAAAATACATATGTCCTTGGTCAGTCTTTTCAAGAAAATAAAAACACCATAGCTATCCAAAACTCTATCAAAGTATAAGAGTGTGTGTAGCAATGGAAGCCTTCTTTATCAGGTAAAGAAGTTAATAATAATAATAATAATAATAATAATAATAGTAGTAGTAGTCATTGACTATGGTAGTGCTGGTTGATGACTAAGAATTTTCATACTTTGAAAAACAAACATACACACAACAAACTCTCCAAGAAAGTATTCAAAGAGATAATTGACTAAAAGCACTTTGGAGAAATTTCACAGAGCCAGAAAATAGATGGAGAGTCTCTGATATCTCCAGGCTACACAATGTTCAACAGATACTCCTCATATGCTTGCTGGTGCAGGAAGGAGACAAGGGGGCAGAAAAGGAAAGGTTCTCACTGAAAGCAGACTTGATGGATTTTATACTATCTCCAGCTTGAGCTCTCTTGGTACCATCAGATGATAGAAAATGATTTCCGAGTGCTTGTGCACTAAAAACAGAGACCTGACACTAACCCAGGTTTGGTGCTGCTGGACTGTAGTCGCAACATTCAGGAAGTAGAGACAGGGAATTCAAGAGTTCAAGGTCATCCTTAGCTACAGGAGACTTTGTCTCAAAAGGGGCAGGAGAGGTGAGGACCAAAGGGTAAAGGAAAGGGGGCAAGAAGGAAAGACAGAAGAAGAAATCAAGATCTGTCCTCAAATCCGTGCACCACCTGTTCCTTATTGTTTGACTTTGGGCAAAGGGCTAAACCTCCTTGACCCTCTGTTTCCTTGTCAGGAACATGGAGATGATCTCTCTCCTCTCTGAGGACTGACTTGAAGGCTATGTGATACACATAAAACTTCTAATTAAGATAAGTCACAATAAAGGGTCTCTGAATTGCATTGGCATGGCTTTCAGGATTTGACCCCAAATTTCATTTCATTTCTGTCTGTAAACTCGGTCACCTGCCAAAGAGTTTGGGGAAGTTACACAGAGAATTCTGTTTCTACTTTTGCTTCCAGGCCAGAACCCAAATTCCCAGTCTCTGAGTGTCTTCCCATTGCTAATTGCTGCTCACAGCTCCGTGACAGCTGTGTCTTTCCTGTTTGGTGACTGACAAATCAATCAAAAGCTGCTTTTGTGGTAGAGTGATTTGAGGAATGCTAAAGTGCCTGATGGAATGTGTGATCCTGACAGCTCACCTAGGGCTGAGAGTGGGATTAGATGCACTCAGGACAGGATGTTCTGGGATGCCAAGTTGGTGCCCACCCCAGGCAGCTTAACCAGCCAACCAGTGAGTAAGTGCCCCAGGAGCATTGGTCCTAGTTTACATGGTATTGGTTGTTTGGGGGCCAGTATCACAATAGTCTTATCTGCACGTATGCACAGCACTACTGCGATTCCACACCCTGAACAGATTCCTTTCCTCCATACCCTCTGCCCACTGCTGTCTAAATCCAATCCAGCACCAAGTTCAATGAAAGGGGCTGGATCCTCTGATCAGTTTGCTCCTGGTAAGGACTCAGCAGCAGCTAATGGTGTATTAGAGAACCTCTGGGCATAGAAGGTGTAGATCTGAAAGTGGGATTCCCACAACATTATCTGCCCCTGAGATCAGTTAATTACTGTGTGCCTCCTGGGCATTGAGAATGGTGAAGACACGGGAGGGACGAAGAGACCAAAAAGTAGGCAACTTCCAGCCCTCGAGCTGAATGGGGGAAATGTTTCTTGTTTACATCGCTGAATCACTGGAGAAAAATTAGTCAGGGCTAATCAAGGTGTAATCAAAGCCCAGAGACTTTTGAGGGAAATCAAAGTGTTCCGATTCCAAGGCCAGGAAAGGCCATAAACAGTCTGGCCTGCACCATGGAAGAGCAGGGCTTTGCTTTGCTTTGGTTTTTTTCTCTTCTCCTTTTTCTTCCTTCGTTTCTTTCATGATTTATTTATTTTTATTCTACTAAATTGATGTTTTTGTCTCTGTGAGGATTTCACAGTCTCTGGAACTGGAGTTACAGATAGTTGTGAGCAGTCATGTGGGTGCTGAGAATTGAACCTGGGTCCTCTGGAAGAGCAGTCAGTGCTCTCAACCACTGGGATATCTCCAAAGAACAGTTTTCAATCTGGCTATTATTACAGAGCGGGAAGTATCTGCTGGGCAAAAAAATTAAGAAATGCACCCTCAACTGAGGAAACAGCATGATCAGAACCCAGGATGCCCCTGAGATGTGTGGTAGCAGAAATGGTAGGGAGGGAAACAAGTGTGGGCGGAGGGAATTTAGGGAAACTGAGAAATGAACCAGAAGTAAGCACAGGAGCATCAGCATCACTGAGGTAGCAACACCTGTCGTTTACTATGTCCCTCTCGTCTTGACTCAGTAAATGCTCTGCTTCTGTAGAGGCTGCCCATGAAGTCAGGGTGCTGAGGCAGAACGGCTAAAACTTTAAGGCCAGCCTGGGCTGTATTGTAAGACTGTCTCCAAATGGGGATGGTGCTAGAGATGGCTCTGTTTGGAAAGTACTTGCCTTAAAAGTATGAGAGCCCATAATCTAAGTAAAAAGACAAGTATATACTCAAAATCCCTAATATTTTGAGATGGGAAAAGACAGAAGGATGCACAGAGCTCCGTTTCCAGCTATCCCATGCTTTTTAGCAGATTTCCAGGCTAGTTCCAAGTAAACAGTGGATGGTGCCTGAGGAAAAACACCGTCTGTCACAGACACACAGACATAGACACACACACACACACACACACACACACACACACACACACACACACACACACACAAAGCAACCAGAAAAAAAAATCTCCGTTAAGATGCAGTAGGGATTTGCTGTGCAGACACTATGCTAAACACCTGACCAGAGTTAGATCTCTAGGCAAGTACCCTCGGTAATGTGGTAGGGCTTTGGGTTTTCACTGTCCTGCTGTCTTACATCTGTAGATGTGGAATATGTTTGAATAATCTTCAGGCAATGAAATAGGATGGTTCATGAGCTTCCAACCCAAACTCCACACTTGTGGCTGTGTGACCTCAGATTTCTCATCTGTAAAATGAAATACAGCAACAATACTTCCATCAAGAATGTTTGGGGAAAGTGAGGGCACTTGGGGACTAGTTAACACTGATCCAGCCTGTGGGGAGCATTCTGCCACTCCTTATTGTGAAAACTCCACCCCACCAATTGACTAAAGGCTAACATAGCTTACCTAAGAACGAATGGGCAGTGGAGAAAGAGAATGTTTATTTTCTCTTCATCTTATGGGCATAGAGGGACACACCTGTGATCCCAAGAACTCCAGAAGACATTACAAAGCATCAGAAAAAGGTGAGATTTGATGATGTTCTTCCAGCTCACATATCATTTCTCCAGTGTTGGTGTGAACATTTTCCCTTTAGGGAATCTCTGTTACCCACCCAGACCCAGATCTGTCCCCTCGGCATGCCTAGTTGTCTTACATCTCCACCAATACTTTGGTCTGACTCAAGGAGGTAGCTCCTTTGCCTTCTTTGAGAGCCCAGACTGTATTAGAACCTGATAGGTAGTGTGGCAGTGAAAGAGCAAATATCAGAGAGCCTCCCAGCAGTGCTAGGGACTGTCCTGCATTCATAAGCCAACCAGCAAGTCTTTCTGTCTGTGTCCCCTCTTTTTCTTCTTTCTTTTCATGTAAATGTAGTGTGTGTGTGTGTGTGTGTGTGTGTGTGTGTGTGTGTATGTGTGTGTGTGTGTGTGTGATCATGTGTATGCAGATGCCTGTAGGAGGCAGGAGAAGTCATCCAAACTCCTGGATCCCCTTGGAGTTTCAAGAGGTTGGGAGCTACCCCTGTGGGTCCTGCAAACCGAACCCAAGTCCTCTGTAAGAACTGGGTACATTCTTAACTATGGAGCCATCTCTTCTGCCCCAAGTCTTCTTTCTTAAGTCTTTGGGCAGGACTGAGACTTTCTCCCAAGGAGACAGTTTTCTTGAAAATGTTATTAGTCTCATAAAACTCTGCCTTGGTCCATCTTTTAATGTCTCTTGACTTGTTATCTCTACATTTTCAAGTATTTGTGTTTAAGGCTTTGAGAAAAGCTTTATTAAGTATTCAAATCAATCCTTCTCTTTATTGATAGCACCTGCAGCCTGCTGACTAACTTTTCAATGGAAGCTGCCTAGGGCACACAGGCTGCTGCCGGCAACTGGAGGAGGCACATAGCAGCTCCCTTGGGGCTTCCAGCTGCCCTCACCAATGCTGGCAATTAGTCTCACTTCTCTTGCATCTGCTCGGAAGGTGCTGATATTCAACCTGAATTCTCTGCATTCACCTAGCTCATAGAAGTCACTAGAACCCACCTACTATGTGCACAGTCTGAGCAAAGAGCTGCAAATTTGAAAGGAAAAAACAAAACACAAAGAACAATAGCAGTTTCTTTTTCCTCCCCCCTTGACATGCTTGAGAGTGGATTCATCCATGCTCTAAGAGGATCCAAATCACTTGAGCAGATGGGGATGTATGTAGCTATCCTTGTATCAGATATCAAGCAGTGGAGTTACTCAGAAAGGACAAAAGAAATATAGGGAAACATTGTGGTAAAGCTAACAATAGCTAGCAATTAATAATAATGATGATGATAATGATTACTATTGAGGTTTCAGCAATACTCACTATGAACCCAGCTCTGTGCTGAAATAGCTCTGTGACTTTCCATCTTTCACATGGCCTTCCATGTATAAAGGGTTACTATTATCCACCTTTTACATTTGAGGAAATATGACCCTGAAGTAGTGTTGCTGTGACAGGTGCATTGCAGGTCAGGGTCCTTATTAGTTAACCTCATGGCTCCTGTGACTTGCGTTTCAATTGCCAGAATTAGTTAGTTCCACAGTATGCATGGGAATGGCTAATGTTATCTTGGCTCACAGTTTGAGAGCTTCCAGCCCATTGTAGAAGGAAGGATTAGATTGGCAGAGCAGAGCATCATCACACAGTGTGACTGGGGACAGGGCAAGGGAGAAGCTACCATGTGTGGCTTTCTCCTACTTCAACCTTCTTATTTCCTCCAAAGCTCCAGGCCACTCACTTTCAAGATATGTGGCCTTGACTCTGTTAATCTTCTCTAGAATCAGCCCCACAGTCAAGACCAGTGGTACTAATTGACTCTAAACCAAGACAAGTACATTGTGAAGATAAAGGGTTCCAAACGCTAGTCTGAACACTGAGAGCCCTCCCCAGCAGTAAAGTGTTGGCTTCACCATTTCATCTTTGGTCTGTACACACTGCAGCCAGTCTCCCATCCAGATTCTTAAAAGGATGAACCAAGGAGGGAGCCCAAAAACCGTGAGATCTGATGTTTTGTCAGAGTGTGTGCCTGTGCCGAGTCAACACAGTTCAAGAGCACTGACTGAAGCAGGATGGCGCTATGGGCTGGGTCTTCACAGACTCAAGCTATGGCAGGTAGAATGTTCTGTTTGAATTCTTGATTTGCTGTGATAGGCTGTCTGGTTTGCTGTGGAAAAGTATCATAAATCTAAGACTGCATACTCCTGGGAAGTTCAAGCTCAGCTTGATCACTGTCCCCCTGAGCAGATGCCCGGTGTGTGGCTTGACTTCTTCCCTTCTAAGATCTAAAACACAAAGACAGCATAACCCTTTTTTGTAGATATATGAGAAAAATCCAAGTGCCACCCTGACAATTCAGCTGAAGAAATGAGGCCAAGGGTGGGCACCTTCCACAAAGCCTGCTTTACTGACTGACAATCTGAGAAATATGTTGAGCCTATTTTGTTTGCCCTCATCACTGACATGCCACTTGGTTATAAACTTCTAGAAGTTTCATCTGAGAGAATAGCTATGGGTGAGCAGGTAACCCAATACTGTCAGCTCTCTGGCCCCACAGCCAGATGGTTGGCTCTGTGCAGCCAAGGTTCCATCATCATTTGGGATTTCTGGAAACTACTGACCCAGCCTACCTATCAGCATTAGTAGTTGGGAGACCCCTACACACACACCATTCCCTCTGGGGTGCTATATGTTGCTTCAATGATAGCTTGCATGGGAAAGAAACTGCTGTGGAAAAGCTCCAGAGCCCAAGGAGAAAATTCTTCCAACAGGGTTAATCCTAGGCAATAGCAATGCATTGCCTTCTTGAATGGTACACCAGCAAACTCTGCCAACCTCATCCCTCTACACCCCCACTTTGGTCCATACAGGTAAAGAAGAACTTCTACGGATGACAGCAAAGTGCTGCTAGACTCAAATTTCAGTCTTCACACTGAGCTCTATTCGTGTGATTAATTTCCTCCTCATCCGACAGAATTAAATACCAAATACCATTCCCAGGTCTTCTAAAGTCCAATCTCCTGAATGCTTTGTTTTCAACTTACATAAAAGTTCAAATTTCCTCCTCCCCTGCTCACATTTCTGCCAAAACAGAGAACACTGGTGAAATTTTTGAAGATAATTAACATATCAGATATCTGTAATAAAGTAATCATGCATTTCTTGGATCATGAGACTCTGGTTGGCTGTTATTAATCACAAATATTATTCAGGTCATTTGTAATACTCTTGTTGGTGGCTGTTTTTATGCTTGGTGGATTCCAGCTTTCCGTCTCTGGCTCCAGGCACAGGGCCCCTCATACTCTACTCCCCCCCACAAGAGGCCAGATTTGATATTGTCTTGTTGAACACAGTGGACCTTCAGGGGGAACAACACTGAGGGAAGTAATTATCTATTCACACTGGGCTGCCTACAAATAAAGTGAGAAAAATCACCTTCTCAGGACTCACATGAAAAACATAATGTAGTTAATATTAAATAAAGGGATTGGGCAACCGGCCTCTTTTTACAGTGTGTGCTGATGTGTCCTTGATCAGGGGCTGTTTTGTTTATGATTAATGAATGACTCACCTTGAGCTGTGTTCCATTCAATGCATGCCTCATTATGAATTTGAAGAGGTCGTTTGTGCCATGGATTTAAAATAAAAACCTCTTTGTACATTCAGAAGGTTAAGAGCTTGACACTGGTGCAAAATTAGGGCAAAAAGGACTTCGGACCCCAGACTTCGGATGATGGCAGGATCCCTTTTGAACTTTCAGAATTGGGAGAAAAATTGGAAGCCTGGGCTTGTTTTTAACGAGGTTCTTGAAGGACCCCTTGGGTTGTGATTGAATTGTAGCTTGGGGCTCCATGTCTTGAGTCCCATTCAGGGAAAGGCCCTTCCCATTGCTGATAGAGGAGCTTACAGAGGTGACTTCAACCTGCACAAATAAACTATGTGTGTCCAAAATTATGAGGACAAGTATTTAGGTCAGACCAGGCTTTTGTCTTCCCTCAACATCACCTGTCAGTCAGTTCTTCTTTAACCTCCTCTTTGCATCTTTAGAACCCTTTGTGAGGGCGGACATGGACATCGGGAGTAAAATGCTTACCCAATGTGAACAGGCTGTAGGTTGTATAACCAGCTCCACAAACATTTTAAAAAATTAAAAATCTCTAACCACATTTATCAAAGAGTATGTTCAACTGCTTTACAATGTGGTACACCAGACTCAATAAATTGGGTCTACCAAGTCCCAATTCAGAGAAGATAATGACTAGGTTTTTTTTTTTTTTAAAAAAAAAAAAAAAAAAAAAAAAAGTGTGCCTTTAAAAAAGAAATAGAGATTTCTAATCTCACTTTTTGTTTTTGTTTTTATTTTTGTTTTTGTTTTTTTTTTAAAAAAAAAAAAAGCAAATGATGACAACAACAACCAGTCTCTGACAAAAGCAGCTGTGCTGTGGTGTACTGCCCACCACTGATATGAGGACTGGAGAGAACGGGGCAAGAGAATGGTGAGTCTAAAGCTATCCTGGACTACATAGCAAAATCCTGCCAAAAAAGGGAGAAAAAGAAAGAGAAGGCCAGGGAAAGAGTAAAGAAGGCAAAAAAAAAAAGAAGAAGAAAAAGAAAAGAATGACACAAAGGAAGACGGTTTGACTGTACTAAATAAACCTCTGGAAATGAACTCTGGCCTTCTCCACTTCTCATTACAAATGGGTGCATGTCCACAGCTAAACATACCCATGACACGTGTGCTGGGGCAAGAGAGAGAGAGAGTCATGTCAGAGCAACATCAATCAACACATACAGATTTGTTCTGCACCTCACAGAAGGGACCCAAGTTCATGTGTCTGCGACAGGCACCCATGGTGGGAAGTGAGCATTAGGACTCTCCATCACTCCCAGCAGTGGCACAGACGTGTGGTCTGGCCACCTGTAGGCCCCACCACAGCTCAGTTAATGATTTTTCCACAGGGGTCTATGTGCTCGCTTGTGCATTCAAATGAGAGCTTGTCACACAGACATAAAAGCTTATGCATGGACGGGGCTTGGCGGTTGACTAAAGATATCCACTTCATGGTAGACATAGTTCATTAGTCACCTGCCCAGCTCTTTATTAAGGCCAGGTTATTGCTTTATGTGTGAGGGAAACTGTGTCCTTTGATCGCAGCCATGGAGACGGGATTAAATAACAGCAACTCTTGGGCCAGGGCTTCAGCCGACTCCTCCCTGGCTGCACCACCTTGACCAGACCATCCCCTCTCAGCCTCCAGCACTGATGCTGTAAAGTGAGACAACTTTGAACTAGACAGACCTTAACATTGTCCCTTATGGTCACGCTTGTGGCCTGTAAGTCTTCTAGAAGCTCTGTCTGACTTGTCAGCATTCTACAATTTGTGTCCAAATCCAAAGTTAAGAAACATCTCTTTTCAATGTGTTCTTGGCAAAGTTGAGTCTGGCTTTGCCAAAACTGAATTCAGACACTCAATGGCTGGGCCTTCTCCAGACTGTCTCTTTCCTCGAAGGCCTAGTACTAAGCTTTTCTTGACTACTGTCACCAAGTGCCATCACAACTGTGCAATGCATAGCCATGGAGGGCTGACGGAAACCAAATGTTTACAACTACACAGGCGTGCCTCTTGCCTTCTGAGTTCCCCAGAGAAGCTTCTTAGAGTCATCTTCCCAAGGAAGATGCCAGACACAGTGTCCTTACAGACATGCCAGAAGGCACAGTGGGTGCCAGAGCAAAGTAAACACCCAACAAATTACCTTAACAGAGTTAACACACATTATCATAAAACATTTACAAAGATTCACAATCCAAACAATTTTTAAAATATACTATAAAAGGAGATGATGTTGATGGATTGAAAAAAATTCATTTCATCAGATATAATCCTATCATTAAAAAAGAAAAAAAAAAGCTGGCTCCCAACAGACGAGGAATGGTGCTCTGTGGGTCTGTTTTATCACATGCCAGTGAGATAGCCATTTTCTATAATGTCTGAAAGCTAATACACTAGGTCTCCAAGCAAACAATAATCAAATGAGAATTTCATTCTTATAATCACACTTTGGCTGCCATACTTCCATCTGGTAACTTTGACTTATATGTGTCATAGACCAAAACCATCACCTCCAAAGACCCTGTGTTGGTTTGTTTTTATTGTTGTGATAAACACCATGGCAATAGAAACTTGGGAAGAGAAGAACTCATTTCATCAAAGGGCTTTTTCCACATATCCCTTATTCATCTGGAGGGGAAGTTACCATGGAAACACAAGGCAGAAACCTGGAGGCAGGAACTGAAGCAGAGGATATGGAAGAACTTGGCTTCCCAGATTACTCACCTTACTTTTATTTATTTTTATCTTTTATTTTATTTCTTTACTTATTTATTTTTGGTTTTTCAAGACAGGTTTTCTCTATGTAGACCTAGTTGTTCTGGAACTTGCTCTGTAGACTAGGCTGGCTTTGAACTCAGAGATCTAACTTCCTCTGCCTCTTGAGTGCGGGAATTAAAGGCAATCACCACCATCACCAACCTCACTCTATTTTGTTCTACAACCCAAGACCACCTGCCCAAAAGGAACACTACACACAATGGGCTGAACATTCCCACATCAATCATTAATCAGGAAAATGCCCCAGAGGCTTACCTAGGCCAATCTCATGAAGGCATTTTTCAGTAGAAGTTTCCATCTAACTATAGCAAGTGTCAAACTGATAAAAAAACTAACCAGCAAAGACCTTAAGAATCATTCCTGAAAAGCTCCTTAAAAATGGGTGTGGAGGCCGGGCATAGTGACACATACCTTTAATCTCAGCACTTGGCAGGCAGAGGCAGGGGAATCTCTGTGAGTTCAAGGCCAGTCTGGTCAACAGAGTGAGTTTTAGGACAGCCAAAGCTACACAGAGAACCACTGTATCAAAAAGGGGGTGGAGTGAGGTTGAAAAGGGACTTATCTGGCTACCAGCCCTATCTGTCACACTTCTACAGGGACCAAATCCCATTCAGTCATTCTTCACTGTCACATCCAGTGATTTCCTGAGAGCTGGAGGGCCCAGTACACTGTTGAGTGCTTCTCTGTGTTTTCTGGGGGTTCTTGCCTGTTTTCATGCAGAGAACTGGAGCCTCTTGCTTCCTCACTCCACTCCTCACCCCCCTCCACCCTATTTGCTCTTTTCCAGAGTGTATTGCCTATCCCCCTCTTCTATTTCCCCCATGCAGGGTCATTTAGCCAGAAGCACCAGTGGAGCATGGCTTGCATAGCGTGCATGGGGGACAGAGAAGGGATCCTTGTTGCTTAGGTCTGAGAACAGTGAGTCCGACATTGATCTGGCTGACAGCAGAGGACACTCCATTCTCTTCCCAATAGCAATCAAGTTCTGCTTTTGCTAAGCAACGCTGTTGTCTTTGTCAATCATACTTTCTCCTTGGTCCATGTTGTTCAGTGTGGCTAAGCCTCGTTCCAAGACCCAAGGCTACTATGTTCCCTATCTGCAGCCAGTAAAGACATGAATCCCTCTCTCCAGAGTGGTCAGTTCAAGAGCTCACTTCACTAAAACAAGCCAAAAAACTCCAGGCAGGCTCCAGCAACTAGAGAAAGGAGCCTCCCCTCTCTGTCCCCAGGAGCCAGGCTAGTGTAAGGGTCTGTAAGCTGCATTCTTCCCTAGAGGTAACAAGACACAAGAGAGCAGAGACAGAGGAAGTCACCCCTGAATGCCACCACTCCAGGCCCTTCCAAGTGACAAGAATATTGCATTTTCTTTTTCTTCTTTTTCATACTAAAACATATTTTTTTTTGAGTTAAAGGTGTTTGTGTGGCAGAGGATCCTTGCAGATAGAATTACCCTAGGTAGTATCTGAACCATGACTCCACTTAGTCCTTCAGCACTTTCAAGGGACAGGCTGCCTCTCATTTCGTCCTTACCCTGGACTGTGAGAATCCTGGTGTCTTCTAAGTACAAACAGGCAAGGACAGGAACCATGTGATGACAGGCACCTTTCTACATCTGTTCCATCCTCTTCAAACGGCTGGGGAGAGTTCAGCCCTTTCAAGACTCTGAGCTGAGTGGTATAGATGTAGTGGACAGGTCTGGTTCTGCTGCCCCTCTTATAGAACTCAATACCCTAAATGGACAGTACTCAAGAGTGACTAATTAGACATGTCACTGTCAGAGTCCACCTGTACACACAAAGGAAAGGAGTGGTTCAAACAGAAGTGGGAGGCTGGAGGCCATTCCACATGGACTTCATGATTACACAGAACCCAGAAGATGTTAGGGAAGGGAATGGGAAATCAAGGTTCTGGGCAGAGGGAACAGCAGATTCAAAGATCCTGAAGGAGGAAGCTGTATACTGAAGAGACATGGAGCTGTCTAATGAGGCTGAAGCCCTGGGCCAAGGAAGTATGTGACTAGATGGGGACAAGGAAGAGGGGTGTGTGTGTGTGTCTGTGTGTGTTCTCCATGTAAAGGCATTTGAGGTTTTTAAGAAAAGTGACATGACTTACTTTTCTCTGCAGTACTGGGGATTGTTTGAGCACAGGGCATACATGTACTAGACACTTGTATTTGTGTTTTCTCTATCAAGCTGCTGCAGTTATAGCTGTTTTTTACTTTTTGAGACAGAATCTTGCCAAATTCTCCAGAATGGTCTTGAAGTTGTTCTAGAGGCTGACCAGTACTTGGATTGCAATCGTAGGCTGCCATGCCTGGCTGTGCACATGGAGCATCAATCATTCCAGAGGTTCAGTGTCATCACAAGACTCCGTCAGAGCAGTCTAGGGTCTGGAGACAGCCCAAAATGCTGTGTCCTCTCAACCCTGGGCAAGAGAGAATCAATAGAAAAGGCACATTTGCTGCAGAGGAATTACTGGATTATTCTTTGATTGACACTCTCCATTCTCTGCCCTTTCTGTTTGTCTTCCTCCCTTGGCCTTTGTGGAATGGTTGCAAAATCTGTAATGATATTCAGGCAGAAATCGACCTGCTGTTTGTGTTACAGAGCTCCAAACTGGGTATTGCATCATTGCTTTCAAAAATGTCTGTGCAAGACCACTCAGCAGATTCCCGAAACCTTTGAACCCCCATTTGTTGGTTATTGTAGTTTATGTTTTTTTTTGTAATGTTCTGAACCACTTGTACCTTAGATTATTAATCTATAACCAAACACAGCTCTGGCTGGACAAATCTTCTTCCTCAATCAAGGGAGGCCAGGAACATGACCTAATCTGTTAGGTTCTCTTAGAAATCTGTCAATAAACTCATCTGAAACCTTTATTCTTGTGTCTCATCATTTACATCATGGGATGTTTTCAAGATAAGATCAAGATTACTGTGTCATGGTCACTAACTATCAAGCCTGACCCAAGAGCTGAGTTCAAAAATATTTTAGGTTTCCAAATTCTGACACAAAAAAGACAAAAAAGATTGTTCATTGTTCATAGCTATCAGCTTTCCATTTGTAAATGAAAGTGTGTCATAATGATAGGTGTCCCCTTTACCATATTCACATTATAAATTAATAAACATTCATGATGGCTATAATATTCATGAGCTGTAGAGAGATAAGAAAAAAGAGTTCCCCCTATGCAGAGTGGCATATTGAGCTCATGAGTTTCACCAGCCTGTGACTAAGTTGGTCACTCTTCTTAGTCTCAGAATCTGTTCTCCATGGCCTTGTCTGTCCAGTTTGGAGAGCAGCAGACTTTATCTCATAAAAGATCTCCTCTGATGATTCAGAGGGTATTTCCTGAGTGCCTACTATATCCCTAGCATGTCCACAGTCAATGGTTTTCCAGGTCCATGTCATCTTGAAGCCGGTACTCTCCCTGGTGAAGAGAGCTTAGCAAATAAGCTAAGAGATTATGTCAGAATATGATGTCATATATCATTATGGAAAAAGCATAAGGATAAGGAAAAGGCAGAGAAAAAAGGATATAAGGAGAAAGGTTGCTAGATGCCAAGGAGGAGAAAATGAGGAAGAGAAAGAGAAGAAAGAAAGGAGATGAGGAAGGTGAAGGAGAAAGAAACTATGATGATGATGGCAATGATAACAATGATGATGACGGAAAGCAAAGTAAGGGAAACTTCACATAGACTTCTCCAAAGAGCTAACATTTCAATCCATCCAGTACTAAGAAGAAAGAAGTAGATCCGGGAGGATGACTAATGAGAAGACAGCACAGAAGGAATCACAAGAAAGGCGGAGACGAGAGGCTCACAATGGGAGTAGCGTGGCATGTAGGCAGGGATAAAGTCAGGACCCTCCAGGGCTGTATAAACAGTTTGGACTTTAGTCTTAGTTCAATGACTTTTCAATATAATCCTAGGACCAGAGGTTTAAAAAAAATGACAATGGAGAAACGTGCCTGGGGGTGGGAATTTTTAACTTACAGATCATATGGTATAGACATTCAGAAGTGACTGGACCCTGATCCTGCTGCTCATGTGGTAAAGACAGGCAACATGGCAGTAGGTTTACATAACAGTTGCTTGTCACAAAGCACTGACCCAAAAGCAAAGAGCTAGGGTCAGATGCAGGGTCACTTAACCCATTATACTCAACCTCTAGACTTGCAATATACCTTCTGTCAGGAGTGCCCCAAAAGTCATGATTTAAATAAGATAGTAGTTTATTTCCCTGTATGGCCCAGAACTAAAGTGGCACCTCAGTGATATCAAGGACACACACCCTCTGTCCCTCATTGTGCTCTGCCAACTATATCACTTAACTGTTCTCTCATCTTGCTGCAAGGGTTTCAGGGAAATGTAGTTTTTAATCAGTCCAACTATTGGCTAAAGCAAAACTTTTCTTATTCTAAAAGGATTTTAGGAGGATAATTGTGGTGGGACTGTTCTTTGTATGCAATTCTATAAATAAAGAGCTGTTTTGGCCTGTGTGGAGCACCGTAGAAGTGGGTGGAAGAATCAGAGGAGAGACAGGTAGAAGGAGGGCACAGTTGGACAGACTCCATCCAGGTGCCAAAGAAGCAGCATGTAAGGACCCAGGTGAGCTACGGGCCATGGGCCACATGGCAGATAGATTAATGGAAATGAGTTGAATTAAGATGAAAAAGCTAGCTAGTAATGTGCCTGAGACATAAGCCAAACAGCATATATTAATATATATGTCTAAGTCATTTTTTGAGGGGGGTAAAACCTGCCACAGGCAGGTTGGACCTCTGGCTCAAATAGGGCCAGAAATCAATTACAACAGATGATTTTAGTTTCTACCAACACTTTCAACCTTGGATGAAAGTGGTTTTAAATATTTTTAGCCCATAGAGAAGCTTTCTGTTCTCAGAGGATCTATATATTAGCAAATAAATGATTAAATCACTAAGAAATATAGTGAATTGACACATCATAGTGTACAGACAATTTTTTCTCTGTGCATTCCTCAAATCTGTGCTACATACAAATAGCAGCTTGTTTGCATGCATTAAAATAACCGCATGAGCACAGTGGCACACTCCTGTAGTCCCAACACTTAGGCTAAGGCAGAAGAAGCATTATTTTAAAGCCAGCATGGGCTACATAGGGAAACTTAGTCTCAAATACAAAGACTAGAAGGTAGAGACTTGGCTCAGTGGTTAAGACCACTTATTGCTCTTCCAAAAGACCAAAGTTTACAATGGTGGCTCACAACTATCTGTAACTCAAGTTCTCTGGGTATCTGAAAACCCCTTCTGGCCCCAGGCAAACACATGGTACACATACATACATACAGTTAGGCAAAACACTCTCATATATGTAAAATAAAAATAATTAAATCTTTCTTTAAAAGAACAATAGTAAGCAACAGAAGACCATGAGCAAATAGGCTATTTCCACATTTAAGTTCTCTCTTGAAGCTGTCTTCCCAGAAAGAAAAACAGATTTACATTCTTAACAGTGGAATGTAGTTCTGGGCCCTCTTTCCCTTGCATTAACCACAACTTCATGTCGACTCTTAAGAATTCAGTGTCCTTTTGTATATTAAAATAATTACAGGTACTTCATTCATAAATATATACCTTTAAGACTTACTAGCCCAGCACTGTCATAACTGCATTTATGAACATTTGATCTAAGATCCACTTTGTTGTTATATTAGTAAGTATATAAATCATTTCTCTGTTCTACTCAAAATGTTTGGAATAGGTGGAGAGAAACTGGTAGGAGTAGAGGGAAGGGAATCTATAATTAGGAAAAATTATTAGAGAAAATATTTTCAATAAAAAGAAAAAAACAAGTTTGGAGTCTTTACTAATTTTCTGTAATAGTGTTGCAGAATATTTCTTTACACTGTAGAGATGTGTCTCTGCCTAAAGCACCTTCTGGGTGGTTTAATAAATAACTGAATAGCCAATAGCTAGGGAAGAGAGGATAGGTGGGATTTCCAGAGAAAGAGAGGAAGAGGAGGGGAATCTAGGTATTCTGGGATTTTTGCCAACAGAATTGAAATAAGTCAGACTTGCCGTACTAAAAAGAGCTAAAAGCCATGTGGTAGAACATAGATTAATAAAAATCAAGTTAATTAAGTTATAAGAACTAGTGGGACAAACCAAAGCTGAGACTAAGCTGTCATAACTAATAATAAGTCTCCATGCCATTGCTTTCAGGAGGGCAGTCTCCATGAGAAAGTACAATTACATAGCACTCTAGCACCGGACAACTGTTCTCTGTCTATGTTCAAGTACATCAAATAAGACATTTCTACAAAGTGGGAACAGAATCAACTTTAAGCAGTTAACCTCAAGGTTTGTCTAATGTAGACAGACTAGATCTTGGAGACTTTGTGTTAAATCATAGGAATAGCTATAGAGCTAAAGTTAGGGGCAAAACAAAACATCTTGGCTCATCTGAAGACTTTCAGCTGTTCTCATTCTCTGGCTTTCTCATCTGGAAAATGAAGGATGGGCTAACTCTACACTACTAATGCCTGATGTAGTGCTGCCACTTCAATATGACTGTTCTGAGCAGACATCACTAATCGATCACAGCATTTCTATCTTTTCTACTAACCTAAGGCCTAGTTTTAGGTTCCTATAAGTATAATCCTCATTCCCTGCCCAGGGTTAAAGCAAAAGAAGAAACTTTGGTCAATATTCCCTGAAGCAAATGATTTCTAGAATCTCTACTAGTGTGAACAGGTTAGAATCTGATAAATTACAAAACATAACAAAGAAAAGCTTAAGTTCAGTCAATACTTTGATCTGAAATATGACAATCTGCAATTTGTACTTACTCTGGCCTTCAAATATGAAACAGTCAATCTTACTTGCCTTTGCTAATTAAAAAAGAAGGTCCCCTTTGAAAAGAGTGATGTGTTAATACCTTTACCTTGAAGCAGGGGCTTATATGCAAATATTCTTTGGGGACCTTCCTACAACTAAACTCATCTTCTAGGGAAATGGGAAAGAGCCTGTTTCCCAGGAGGTAATAGGGAAAGTTTTCAAATGCCTTGAGAAAATCACATTTCACAATAAAAGAAACTAGCCATATTATTAAATGAAGATTGTCTTGTAAATTTCTGGCTCTATAACAATATCCCCTGGATGTCTGTCCCTGTCTGACACAGGCCTGAACCAAAGTGAAGGGAACCCAATGTACAGTGTTGAGAGCCTTGGCTGTGAACATACTCTCTGGCATAAACTGTTGATCACATTAGGACAGGGAAGGGAACCATGGCTAAGGCTTGTTCAGTCTGTGAGATCTTCGTTGTGCCCAGTCCTTCTTAGTTGGACCAGCTGACCAGGGATCACCCTGGCTCCTTGTCTCCATCAGGCACCTAGTCACCACTCCCCAAGCAGTTAGTTCACACATCAAGACCAATGACAGCTTCTGCCTCCTGGGTCTGTCTCTTGAGTTCTTGTTCTTGTTGCTATGATTTGCTCTTCCAAACTTCCTCGTGGAAACTTAACCCTCAGGGCAGATGGTCTTAAGAACCCAGCTTTTTTGTATTAAATCATGAAAGCACTACTCTCAGAATAAGACTCACGTCCTATAAGAGAATCTTCAGAAATTTGCCTGAATCTTTTGTCCTTTTCTCCATAGAGGTACATAGTATTCATCCCTTCCAGAAGACACAGAAACAAGGGACCATCCTGGAGACAAAGTCAAGCTTTTCCTAGATGCTAAAGCTGCTGGTGCTTTGGATTTGGCTTGTATTGCGCTGAAAATAAACTTTGCAGTTGCATTTCGGACATCTCTGTCTTTAGTGGTCGCTAGGGGAATTGAGCTTTGGGCATTACATTTCCAAGCTTTCTTTGCAAGCATTTCCTCTCCTATGAAGGTGGCAGCTGGCTTTTTCCTCTGACAAATTTCTCTCATCCACACCCATATTGTGTGGACATTCGCTCATCTGTCTGTTTGGCGAAAGGCATATATCCCATCCCTCCATGTGGGTGAGATCTGAGATGACTCCCTCATGATTTTTCTGCCAATAAATACCTTTAAAAGGTCAGACTCTCTCTCTGCCTTTTCTGCCTTCCTTTCCCAAAAGTCTAAGGAGAGCGGCTGTTCAAATCAGTGTGCCTCGAAGCAAAGAGCAGTTGGGAAGGGGGTCCCTGGATCATATACAATAACCCTGTTGTACACATGTCTAGACACCCCCAAAAATCCCCACGGAGCTGGACTTGATGCAAATGCATGAAGGTTTTATTGTTATGAACAGGTTCCAAATGAACCTGGACTGACACCCCTTTGTTTCTACCCAGTGGAAGGTTATCAACCTCTAACCCCGAGGGGAGGGAGGTTTTAAAGAAAAGCCTATGTAAGCAGGGTACTGCATGTCTTGGCATTCCAGGATTGGGCAAAGGGGTACAGGTTATAGTAGTTATTGTTTGAACTTTCTGACAAACCTAACTTTTGAATCTACTGGCTATCAGATGCACTCCCAGACCTGGGCCCTGCCCTCAGGTATCACAGCTTCTCTGAAACAAAGTTTTGTAAGGATAAATCCTTTCCTTGACAACCCATCCCTAGGGACCCACTTCATCCAACTAGTCTCTAACACCTAAATTTCCAGAACTTTCTAAAAGGGCACCACCAGCTGGAAACCTTGTGTTCCAAACATGAATCTGTGAGGACTATTTTAGCCTCAGGCCATCACGGTCTCATCTCCAGAGATACAGAATTTGAGTTCATTCTGTCACTAGTAAGCCTGAAAACTCCGGGGATGATTTGAAGACAGGGCTGCCTACTTAGACTGACTCACTAAAGTTGTGTGTCTTCTTGGGAGAACTTTCAAAGGGACCAAGATATTTACAAAGGTTAGGTTGTGATAACTGCTAAGGGAAACATGTTTTCTGAGATGGGAGGGAGGCAGGGATTGTTGCATGGGGGAGTGGACAGAGTGATCACATACACCACCACCAACTTCTGTGCTCTGAAATGCCTACTTTTTTTTCTTTTAATTAAAACTAAAACATAGACACACACGCACAAGGTGGGCAGGGTATGCATACAGGGACATTTAACAATTGTGACCCGCAGTGAGGTCTATGGTTAGCAGCATAGTGTCGCCAAATCCCCAGCTTCTGCATCCCGGCCCAGCGCCGCTCCGCGGGGGGCCACGGGACCGCGCTGCCCAGCGTAGTCAGTCACTTGTAGCGAGTTCATCACTTGTTTCAAAAGTTAAAGTTTCCAATAAATTGTCTCAACTATACTGAACTGCTGAAGTTTTGTCACAGCGGCAGCATCGGGTGGTCCCTCGCCGGGGATGGGGACGAAATTCTCGCCGCTGCACGAAACAGGGCCAGTGGGTCGCGCCGAGAACCGCGCCTCGGCAGCTCTCCGAGGCTTCGGAGTTTCTCGAAGGGGGAAAGCCAGCATCAACTAGCAGTCGGGGAACTAATAATGAGAACCGGAAGCCGATCCTTGGCCAGAGAAGGTGCTGCCGCAGTGACTGCTTGTAGGTGGTGTGTGTGTGCGTGTGTGTGTGTGTGTGTGTGTGTGTGTGTGTGTGTGTGTGTGTGTGTGTGTGTGTGTGTGTGTTTAGATAAGGACTTATGCTGTATGTGGTAATTAGGGCCCCAAGGGGTTGCGATTTTCATTTTGTTTTCTTTTCTTTTTTCCCTAGTGGAAGGAGGAGGCAGCTCAAATTCCCACACATCTGGGGCACACAGATACAGCCTCCAATTTCCTGTCGGCGCCGCTGGTTTCTTTCGAATTACTTGCTAAGTAAATGATTGTTATAAAACGATGAAGATTCGGTCAATCAAATTAACCCCTTTTGTCCATTACCTCCCTTCCCCAGCTCAGTGGTCCCCTTCATTTGCCTAAACTCCTGGCTCGGGACAATGAGTTCCATCTCCGAGGCCCCAGCTCCGCTCAAACTGGCCCTGTGTAACCTGAGCGAGAACCCAAGGCCCCCAATTGTTTTGCTAATCAAGATTATTGGCCCATTGAGATGTGAAGGCGCAGCCTGGCTGACAAAAATTGTCAGTTTCCCATGAAATAGTTCACTCAGTTTAGCCTGGGTGAGGGCAACTATTAGCATATAAATGAAGATTCTCCCTGCTCGGCCCCTCCCCCTCCCTGTCCGCCTCCCATCGCAAAAGGATGCGAAGAAAATATAAACACTCCCGCCCCCAACTCCCAAACCCGGAGAGCTTAATCCTGCTTACCCTCTCCGGGGTCTGGAAATCTCTGGTCACTGGACTCAAAAACTGTCTCTGGCAGAGGCTCATTTGCACAAAGCTACTTTTAAAGCCCAGGCTGCCAGGGCCTAGTCCCCTGCTGACAGCAAGGGACACTAGCTGCACAAATGGCCCTGTGAATGTCAGGGCCCACCTCCAACACAGTATTGGGGACAGTGGCAAGGCCAAGCATGACTCAGGTCAGCCACCCAGACCACTGGCTGGCTGGACTGCCATTCCCTGGCTGGCTTTTCTTTATTCGGGTTTCTGGGATGAGGGTGGGTTGGTATGGCCTGGGTGAGCTTGACTCTTTTCCACCAAACCTTCAGGACAGCCTGACAGAGCTGAGCTGAAGGAACAAAGAGAAAATCCCCTCTTCCTGTCTTCTGGTGTGGACTTAGGATCATAGGGGAGAAAGTGAATATTTAATTGTATTTACATGTCACTTACAATGATGCAACTTATTATCTTAGTCACATTAGTATAAATAAATCACCAAATTTACATGTATGACCAAGATTAAAATGTTAATGTATATAAATATGAGCATACATGTTGTTTTAGCTAACTGGAGCTGACTTCACTTTGTGGGAGGTGATTCTGGAGGTAAGAAATATTCTGGAGGTTTTTTCCAGAAGGATCTTTCAGTCTAGAAGTCGTCCTTTTTGCTATCCAAGCACAAGTAGGCACGTGGGCTAGTCTTGGAGTGTCTACCTACGTCCACCCTTTTAAACTAACACTTTTCCACTTCTCCTGCTACCCAGCTAAGAAGGGCTATCTGACTGCAAAGGGTTCCTAAGAGGCCCACAAAGGAGAATCGGGTCCCTGAAGCTGCTCTGACCTGTGTCTGCCCATCCAATGCTTTCCTCTCCAACAACAAAAACCTCTATGGACATGTGAGGCTTCTGGGTTGGGAAGCTCAGAGTGCCACACTGGCCAAACTCTCAAGGCTGTTTCTTGGAATCAGAAATAGTTTTGTTTTTATTTGACATAAGTTTGAAATTTTCATTCTGAGACTGTGGATAGAGATTATCTAGGACTTTTCACCATTGAATCTACAGACATAAGATGTGATTCAATCATTAAAAATTCTAGAAGCAGGTTTCCGTATACCTTAATATATCTATAAACAAGAACAAGGTTGACTACTGGTAGGTTATGAAGAACATACAAGATTATGTTTTTTTTTAAAGTGCCCAGGCTGTGTGGGACACAGTAAGTACAACCCATTTGTCAAATTATATGGCAGAAAAATTTAGCAAATATTTTATTTCTCGGCTTAGCTTGTGATTGCTGCTTATAAATAGCAAGGCAGTCTTTATTTTTTGCTAAAGAACTAAGTTTGCTTTTAAGACAAATTTATTGTTCTGGTTTCATTCCTTTCACTATGGTAAAATACCCTGACCAAGGAGCAATTGAGGGAAGAAAGGACATATTTGGTTTACAGTTTCAAGATTACAGTCCTTCATAACTGCTCACACACAGTCACAGTCAAGGGCAGAGACATGAACATATCCATAAATAAGCTGCCTGCTTATTTACCGTCATCTTGATTTCTCATCTCTATATAGTTGAGGACCACTTGCTTCTTTAATGGTGTTACCCACAATGGGCTGGGTTTTCCTACATCAAGAGAATCCCTCCAGAAACACACCCACTGGCCAAACTGATGTAGGCAACTGCTCATGCAAATTTTCTTCCCAATGATTCTAAGTTGTGGCAATTTGACACTCAAAACTAATCAATTTAAAGGAAGACAATAAATTAATGGTAGCACAGGAAAACATGGGTGAGATTATAAAAGCAAAGACAATAGAGAGATATTGTAAAGTGCTATAGGAAATTCAGACTCAGGAGACTCTCAGACATCTCTTCCCAAGGCATCAAAAGACTGCAATGGAGTTTGAAGTTTCTCTGCTAATTGTTCATATAACTTTGACATTTTAGACTTTGAGTGAATCTTTTCTGAATCTAAATTGTGTATCACCAAATCCATTATGCCAAACGTGTAACACCCAGTGTGAATGCAATTGGAGTTAGGGCCTTTCAGATCACAATGAGAGGTAAGAGGGGTCATTGGGCAGTGCTCTGTTTTAGTCAAACTTACCTCCCTGTACCAGAACTCCTTGCAAGGAAGCAAATTTAGGGAAGGGTTTGCCTTCTCATGGCCTGTGAGTTTTCAGTCCATGGGCCTTCTGTTCCTAAACTGTGTAGTGTTGAGCAGTAAGGGCATAATGGAGCAAACCTCCTTACCTCACAGCCACCAGCTGGAAAGGGCTTGGGTCAAGGTGTGTATTTCTAGGGCACACCCCTAGTGATCTAATTCTTCTAGATCACTAGATCACTAGAAGGCCTCACCTTCTAGTTACCATCCCCCACCTCCCAATAATCAGTCATCTTATCAGTTCATCAAAGAATTAATCCACTGATGAATTAATCCACAGAGGCCCCATCACTCCCTCAGCTCTCAGAAGCTTTGCCAGCTGAAGGCCAAGCCTTCAATCTACATGCCTTCTGTGGGGATAGTTCATAGCCAAATCGTCTAATGACAATGATAATCTTATATCTAATAATATTTATAAAAAGAGGGAGTGGCTAGGAGTGGAGTTTCAGATCTGGAATCCCAGCACACAGAAAGCTGAGATAAAAGAATTCCCCATGGGTTTGTATGTTGTGAAACATTTGTACACTGTGTGAAGATACATGGCTGTCATTGGTTTATCAAAGAGCTGAATGGTCAATAGCTAGGCAAGAGGTAGAACTTCCAGACAGAGGGAAGAAAGAGGAAGAGATAATCAAGATGCCGGGGGACACCAGTGAGATTTGCCAGCTAGATGGAAAGGAAACAGAAGGTGCAAAATAAAAGAGAATATAGATGAATATAAATGGGTTAATGAAAGTTACAAGAGTTAGTTGAGACAAGCCTAAGCTAAAGGGCAGCTTTCAGAGTTAATAAGAGGTCTCTGTGTCAATATTTGGGCCTGGCAGTAGAAAAGACAGTCCCTCTATGTTCAAGACCAGCGGGGGCTGCATAGTAAATTCTAGCAGAGTGTGTCACAGAGTGAGATTGTGTCAAAGGAAGAAGAGGAAGAAGTACGAAGAACATGCAGGCACAGAGGAGAACCTGTCCTTGGCACTCTCCGGAAAAGTGAAAACGGAGGGCGTCAAAGGGGAGGCTTCAAAAGAATCAACTCGGGACTTTGGTCCTCCAACTTTCAGTCTCCAGATACTTGGGGGTTGTTTGTTTGTTTAGATTTATTTATTTAATTTCATGTGTCTGCATGTTTTGCTTCTGTTATGTGTGTTTACTACATGTGAACCTGGTACCCATGGAGGTGGGAAGAAGGTATTGGGTCCCCTAGGTCTGAAGTTAGAGATGGCTGTGAGCCAGGAATGGAGCCCGACCTCAGCAGGGACAGTGAGTGGACCTAACCTCGGAGCCAGCTTCTCTACCCCCTCTACTGACTTTTCATCACTACTTAAAAGATTAAAACTTTTCAAGCAGCTCAATAGCATTCCATCAGATTACATACACATTTTTCCAAACCAATGATTCCTTCATATACTTAAACTACAACTACTATGGTTATTAATGTTATCCTTGATAAATCATGTCAGTAAGAAGAAGCATATCTATATGCTATACTTCTATAAGTATTCAAGTACTTGGAAGGCAGAAATAGGCAAATATCGGTAAGTTGGAGGCTAGTCTGATCTATATACTTAGTTCCAGGATAATCAGAGCTATATAGTGAGAGCATGTCCAAAAACAACAACAAAGATATCTATAGATTAAGATGTTTGCATTTATGGAGTTCATGTAAATATTAAACTACATAGTTTAGCTATGTCTAATTCCAAGGACATTATAAAACTTAGGAAGAACTTCTAATTTAATCAAAATGAAGCATACACTACTAGCATTGCTTAAAGTACCTGGGCAAAAGAAATATTTATTGTAATGGCTAACTCAGTTGTCAACTTTATTACATCTGGAAACAACTAAAACCCAAGCTGCTGGGCATGCCTATAAGAAATTGTCTTGTTTCTTGTTTATTTTTATTCATATATTTATTTTTTAAGTTACTCAGTCTGTACTGTGACTCCATAAGGAGACTCATGTGGTCTTATATGGGCAACACTGAACTATCTTCTCAGCAAGTTCTTTCCATTGCTAGAGGAACAATTAAACTAAATTTTAAAAAATAGACTCAATTAATAAAGAAATTAAATAAATCATAGACTCAATATAAAAGTGGCAACCAAAAGGACTAACATGTATTTCCCCTTAAGGCCTTCATGCCAACATGGTGCTACCAGGAGGCAGAGCCTTTGGGAGATGCAATGTTGGTTGTCAACATGGATTGATAAATGGAGAAACTTCTAGGTAGCTCATTCAGCTTGCAGGATGCCTGTCAGCCCATTCCTAGAGAGCTTTGAGGGGGCGAAAGCAACTGGGAGGAGAACTGTCCAACAGCCTAGGAGATGTTAGGAGACTGAGAAGGAAGAAGGAGACAGCCTGTGAGCACAGGAATTCTTGCTCTAGGCTTTGTGGTCACCATGATGTGAGATGCTCCTTTACCTTAAAAGGAATTTCTCCTCCTTAAACTTGCTAACCCTTGGGTATTTTGTCACAGAATAAAAAGTCAAACTTTAAGAAAGTTGGTACCAAGATCGAGGTTATTGCTGTGACCTCCTGACTACCTGGTTGAAAAGTTTTCAAAGCTATTGTAGAAGAAATTTGGAGAATATTGGAGATAGAAGAAGAAAACTCCTAGAGTGGTATTAGCAGGACTTAATGCAAGTTGTGAAACCAGATGACTAAAATGCTAATAGACTAGCAGAAGCTTGTGAGGTCCCAATGAGAACAAAGACTGTTAGGAATTGGAATTTCTCTTGCATTGTGGGGAAGTACTTCCCTCCGTTTATCCTTTATCCATGCACTGAGACCTGAGTGAAATTGAATTTTAAGTAACAGATTAGTTCATTTAGTGAGTATTCAAGTTGCAACATAAATGTTCATAGCTGCTTTTAACCATATATACAGTGAGAATTATTACCCAAAATCAGTTAAGAAAGGAAGGAAAGATGAAAACTTACAGTTTGATTGGAGAGAAGGCTGTATAAATTTAGCATTGAGGATGGTGTGGTTGCTGCAGATATTAGTACCCATGAAAAGAAACCAATTCATATGCATTAGGATGGTACGAAACAGGGCATCTCAGTTTTAGAGATGTCCCACGGGCACTCTATGGATACTCTGTATCATCATGTTTCAAAAGTATCATCATGTTTCAAAAGTATCCATTTCCTTCTTGACTTGACAATAGATTTAAGAAAATGTGTTTGGATGTCAGCTTGATGAGGTGGTTAATCTAGATCTTCAACTTGATAGACTGAGGTAAGCCTGGGAAACTAATAAAGCCCTCGGTGTATTCTTGAGAGTTTTTTTTTTTTTTCAGAGAAAACTACCTGAGGACATAAGTGGAAGCCTGAAAACAGGCAGAACCATCCTGTAGGCAGGGAGGCTAGATGGATGAAAGGGAAAAGGGGAAGTCTATCAGCAACATATTCTCTCATTTGTTTGCTGGCCATGGCAGCTCTGCTCCACCTTGCCCATTTGCCCGATGGACTTAGTCACTCGAAACCACGAGAAAGACTCAACGTTTTATTCCTTAACTGGTTTACATTGAACATTTCATCAAAACAACAAAACAGACACAGAAGTGAGTAGGTAGTGAGTGTGGAGCCCTCCTGAGTAGGACTGGTAAGCCCTCTAATAAGAGGGCAGAGAGCTAATTTGCTGCCTTCTTCCTAGTATGTGAAAAAGAAAGAAGTTCAGGAACTAGGAAGCAAGCCTTCACCAGAGCACAGCCACACTGGTACCCTGCTCTCAGACTATGAGAAAGTAAGTTCTTTCCTAACTCTTCTGTTGTGAAAACTGAGACACACCTCTCAGTACAACAAGAACTCAGAAAAGAACAGTTGAAATGCACTGACTAGACCCGATGCCATCAGGACCACACGCATGAGCAACATCCCTTTCTACTCCTTCAATATTTCTAGGGAGCGAACTGTAAAGATGTATGTGATCTCACAAGAGAAAAAGTGCAGACATTGTATTTTGAACTCAAGTTTTTCTGCTCTTAAAGCCAATAGCCCTCAACTATCTTCTTCTGGTAACACTCTGTAAACATAAGAACCTTTGTAAAACAAGCTTAACAGTAACCCCAAGAGCAGCCAGACCTGGGGCCTCCTGGAGCCATGGGCCATATCAGCCTCCTCCAGGACATACTCTGAATCATTCTCTAAAATGATTTGATTTTACAAATGATCAAGAGGTACACCTGGAAGCAGTCAACATTGGCAGAGATTACATAATTAAAATTTCACAATGTTCATTTTCTTTTCTTTTTTTTTTAAACTTTATTTATTTACTTATTTATTTGCCTTGGTGTTTGCCTGGAACTGGAACTACAGACAGTTGTTAGCTGCCATGTGGGTGCTGGGAATCGAACCCGGGTCCTCTGGAAGAGCAGATGGTGCTCTTAACCGCTGAGCCATCTCTCCAGCCCCCACAATGTTCATTTTCCCTTTGGCCAGGGGGAGAACATTTGGGGGGCAAAACTCAGCCCTTCCTTTTTATCTGTTCCAGCCTAAGAGAACGTCTCACCCCTAGCCCTATCTTCAGCTGGTTCCCCAGCAGTAAGGTCAGCTCTTCCAGTCTTACCAGAAGGTCAACACTGGGCTTTCCTTATAGGAATCGATGAGACTGTGGCAAGGCAAGACAGTGCAAAGGTTCCACTTTCTTGAATGCTTTCTGAGGCCCTTTCAAGTTTAACTAGGATCTGATTTCCTTAATAGAGAATCCTGTGGAAAATTAACTTTGTAGGAACCCAAGGTCAAGATGAATCAGCTAACTTACCTTAGCTTCTGTTAAACTGCTTGCTTGCTGAAACCTTCCCTTGCAGCTGTTTGTCCTAGCCTCTGTTAAACCGCTTGCTTGGGCAAATCTCCTCTTACAGCTAACAGCTTATCTTAGCTTCTGTTGCACTGCTTGCTTACACAAGCCTACTTTTGCAGCTGCTAAGTGAGATAGCAGGATGTAGGTTTGCTTTTTAAAACCCTATGGTCTAAATGCTCAGGGCTACACTTGGGCCTTAAATTCTCGAGTGTAGTCCCGGTCAGCAGGAATGAAGACTTTCAGTTGGTTACTGTCATCTTCAGTGGGATCCTCACAACAAGTTCATGTTGTTAGTCTCCTTTATAAGATTTAAGAACTTAGCAATAAAAAGAGAAGAAGAGATCTTCCCTGGACTACAGGACAATTCTAGAGCTCTACAGAAAGGCATAGTGGCTATGTGACTATGGTAGGTGCACTGAGGAATGGATATAAAAAGTTCACAATCAGTACAGAGAAAAAATAAAGTGTTTCATTCATATTTTCCATTTCCTTTATGTGTTGTAATGATATTTTAGAATAACTGAAATGAGGAAGACATTAATTTAAATTATTTAATCAACTAAAATTAGTTCCACTTTATGTTTTTTTCCTGCTTTCATGGCTGTAGTGAAGGGTTCTGATCTTGGACTCTTCCTCTACCATCATCAATTTAGCTTGTGCTAGTACTCATCAACCACTGTAATCCAGTTAGCAACTGTGCTAATTTGGGTTCTCAATAGGAAGAGATTTGATATGATGTAGGCATACTACAGATTTGCTTGCATGCTAGAAGCTGGATATTCCATCACTGTACACATGGATACTGCAGGGACAGAGATCCAGGAGATTCTCAGTGTACAACCTGGACACTTCAGGAGACTCTGCTTTTCCCTGAGGCCTCTATATTATTGCCACCTATTAGAAGGTGCCATCCCCTTAGAGGGCAGATCTCCCCCATAAGTCCTGTTATTCCTCTATGGAAACAGACTCACCCAAAGGTTTGTCTCCTGGGTGATTCTAAATCCTATCATCACAACTATATATTCCTTTCCCCATAGATTCCTGTGTCTTTCTGGAATGGAATACCCGAGAAGACAGGGACTCTTTTTGTTCTTTATTTTCAACATCTAGTTCCATTTATAAGAGTAGTAATCCATAAATATTTTAAGAAGCAAAAGAGGGAAGAATCTGGGTAGAGCCTTTGGTTTGAATAATTCCTGGCCTCATGTTGGAACAAGCCTTCATAGCTGATACTGAGGCCACCCTTTATATCATTTTAGGATACTTATGTGCTTTTGTCTATTAATCTCATCCACTAGACATAATTCCTAGACAAAATGCCTAAAGGAAACCTATCAAATGCTTAATAAGAACGTTAACCATCAAAACTTTGATTTTTAATAGCATAGAAGTGAAAAAAAAGACCACCCTGGCCGCAGCTGGATAATATTCATTTCTTCTCTGTCTATCTTTAAAGTCTTTTTTTTTCCATGATTAGAACATTGTCTAGAGAAAATGGCCTTAACTGGACAATAAAATGGCTACTTTTGGATAAAATACTACCTCTCCTTCTATTTCTAATGTTCTTTGCCCTATGTTCAACCCTTTCAGAACATTTTTGAACAAAGCATATGGTAAAGAGGTAGGGTCTAGTTATAAAAATTGGGTCACTGTGATTTGCCTTTAAAGTGTGACCTGGACCCTAGCTGCTTTTTTTCCTGGCTGACAAGAGGTGAATAAACTCTTCTATTACATGCTCTCCACTGCCTTGATGTTCTGCCCAAGGAAATGGGCCAATTGTATCAAGCCCTCTGATATACAAAGTAAAATAAATCTTTCCTTCTCTAATCTGCTTTCTTGAGAACTTTAGTTGCAGTCATACAAAAGTAACTAACATATTTGTATTGAGTACTTTTCTGTTGCTGAGATTATAATACCATGGTCAAAACAACTTGGAAAGGAAAGTTTATTTGGACTTACAGTTACAAGAGAATGACAGTCTGTGATGCCATAGTGGAAGCATGGTGGGAGGAACAGGAAACAGCTTTTATTTAGAACTTCAAGCAGGAAACTGAAAAAACAAACTGGGAATGGTGGGTGGGTTTGAAGCCTCAAAACTGACCCCCAGAGATAGGTTTTCTTCTGCCTCGCCACATCCCAAAGCATATTCAAACAGACTAATGTGTGTCTGTTGTAGTTTAAAATGGTCTCTGATAGCCCCCAGCCTGTGTATTCTTTGTCCAAATTCTTCAAGAAAACTGAAGGTGTTTCTGCTTTTAATCTCCAGCATATGTTCAAACTCACCTTGATTGGGTTGTCTTAACCAGATGCCAGCCTCTGAACCAGGAGCCTGGCTTGTACCAACAACTCTCTCTAAAGTCATAGGCTTTATCCACAGAATCAAAGAAAATGGTGGCAACTAAATGCTAAGAAAAACCGGTGCTCAGTCCCCCCACTAAAGGGAAGCTCACCATACATGTGCATAAACATATTATTAATGAAATTAACCTGCAGTGTCCTCCCTGGATTCTTAATTATGGGAGGACGTCCTGAATTCTTATTTGCCTAAGCCAACAATCTCAGGTCCACCTAGCCAATGCAACTTTATAATAGTATATTCAAAGTGTAAAGCAATCTTCTATCCTTCCCTGGTATCACCTAAGAAACAAAAAAAAAGGAGGGAGTAGGTTCTTCTCCCTTCTAGGCACCCCTGCTCATCCCTAGAATCCGGATCCACAGCAGATTCCCTATCTGACTAGAAGGCATGAGTGGCTAATTGTAGCCTTAAGATCTTCCATTGCAGACCCCTTCTGCTCTCCCAAAGCTGTTCTCCACTGGCCCCTTCAGTGGGAAGGACCCAGCCCTTTCTGATACTGTACTCAGCTGCCTCTCATCTGAAGGACACGAAGCTGGAGGGACAGAAAGCATTTCTCTGGGGCTGTGTTGGTTACAGATCTCTGGGCTATAGGATGCACTACATCAATGCCAGGCACCAGATCCACATCTCAAACCAGTCGTATGTTCTTTAATAAATATACTTTTATGTACATGTTTGTAAGGGCAGAATTCGGGAGGGGAGACTCAAAGCACAGGTCCTTTGGGGAGCTAATTACAGTCTGAGGACATTGGTATAGCTGTCATGTCATTAAACTATGCTTAGTGAATATTGACACAAGAAAGCTTCCATACAAGTTTTTGCACTGTCTTTTTCCCCATGGAATTAAATGGAGTTAGGCTGAGTTCCAGATGGAACCAGCTTTGGTCACTGAACAGCTGCCTGGAGCTGAGCCTTGATGATCCCCAACTCTAATTGAGTTTGATATGAACGTGGAATATACTTCTAGTACACAAATCATGAGGTGTCCTTTTTTCTGTTAACTCACATAGAAATACCTTAACTAGGGGCTGGAGAGATGACTCAGCCATTAAGAACTTGCATGGTGTTTCCAGAAGACTTGAGTTAATTTCCCAGCACTCATATCAGGTGCTTCATAGACATCTTTAACTCCAATTTCAGAGAACTGAAGCCTTCTGACCTCTGTGATTTGCACTCATGTGCTCATGCGCACGCATACACACACACACACACACACACACACACACACACACACACACACACACACTTAAAGATAAAATTAATCTTCCCTTTTTCAGAACTATATAAAGCTACAAGAACATACAGGAAAGAAGGTGATGTTACTAATGTCATCTGAGACCACATCTACCTATTACTTTTAGGCAAATAACATCAGTAACCAGGTGTCAGTGCCTCTCAGATTCCTGCCTATGTCACTGCAGGTTTTCAAACTTACAAAACCCAGACCGTTCCACCCAGAGCTTATGGGGGTTTGCCAGGTCGCTAACATAGCAATTCTAACAGTATTAGCATACAAGAGTCCAGGACTTGGAATTGACTTCTCAGGTCTTGAATGTCATGTTCCTATCAATATGATTCTAAGTTATGAACTGAAAAACCAATAGTATAATAAGTGGCCATAAAAGTGTCAGCATTAGCTCACAGTTACGAGCTGATGGCAACGCAGCCTCCTGCTTTCAGTCGGTGGAGCCAGCAGCCCTTCTCTGCAGGACAGAGGCAGAGAAGTGGCTGTTCCTTTGCACAGACTCAGAGGACATACTAGTTAGTGAGTGGAGTGACTGGTTGGGAACATGGAGCTATGATTTTTCTCAAACGTTATTTAAAATGGCTATGGGGGTTATGCATTAGTTGGGGAAGTGCCTCATATGTGCATTATGAGAGGTGGAATTCCGGCTTCTTTCTCTAATGCTTTCCACCTTATTTTGGGGACAGCAGGATCTCTCACTGTTTTAGCTAGGCTGGCTGGCCAGTGATCCCCAGAGACACATCTGTTTCTAACCCCTGCCCCTAGCACTGGGGTTACAGGTGTGCATTGCCATCCCTGGCTTTCTGTTGGTATTGGAGATTGGAACTTGGACTGAATCATACATGGAATTACCCACTCAGCTATCTCCCCAGCCTCCAAGATGGCACTAAAAAAATCTTAAAGAAGAGAACTTTAAGTTTATATAAGGAGGAGCAGCATATGGTTTAGATAAGATATATTGAATAATAAGAAGGGAAATACGTGACAATTTGGAGAGAGTTAGGCAGATCCAAGTGTTTTAAAAAAGAAGTATGGGTCTAGAAATGTAACTCAGTAGAAGACCGCTTGCCTGGTACCCATGAGACCTTTGGGTTTCATCTATAGCGCTACAAAAATAAGAATAAAGAAGGGGGGCTGGAGAAGTGGCTCAGAGGTTAGGAGCACTGGCTGCTCTTCCACAGGACCTGGGTTCAATTCGCAGCACCCACATGACAGCTCACAGATGTCTGTAACTCCAGTTCCAGAGAGGAGTGTTTGTATTGTGTTTCAGATCTTTCAGATCCAGAGATCTGAAACCTTCATACCAATGCACATATATAAAGCCAAATAAATTTAAAAAAAGAGAGAAGGGAAAAGAATCAATATTTCAAATAAGAATCAACTTAAAGCACACACATATGTAATACCTAGACCATAGCTGTATTCAGTGATAGCTGGACTTGGGAAGACTTTCTTCTTGTTTTCCATGGGTTTGAGGCTTTGTTGACCACGCACAGGCTTGTTCACTAATATAGAAAGAAGAAGCAATGTCTTATAACCACCCAGGCACAGGCTGGAGAGATGGCTCAGCAGTTAAGAACAGTGGGTGCTCTTCCAGAGGTCCTGAGTTCAATTCCCAGCAACCACATGTTGGCTCAAACCATTCATAATGAGATCTGCTACCCTCTTCTGACCTGCAGGCATACATGCAGGCAGAACATTGTATACATAGTAAATAAATGAAAATAAATCTTAAAAAAAAAAACAGTCCAGACACAGCCTGCCAGGTAAATCCCAAGGAAAACAGGAGGTGCCGCCATTGCTTCTGTTTTAAATTAAGTTCAAGAGTCTGGATGCGCGACTGATACGTTCAGCAAAGAGTTAAACAAGAAGCTATAAAAAATGATAGAAACAATATGAGATCTAACATCTCAATGGCTGCCAAAACTAGCAAATAATCAAACTCTGAGCACAAAACCCCTCCAGACCACAGTGGCACCAATACCAGCCCCAGAACAAAGCTGTCCCACATAGCTCTTAAATCCCCTTCATCTCTGCTCATCTCCTGACCAAATGTTGGCAGCAAATGGCCTTACAGAAGTTTGGTTGTAAAAGGGTTCAGAGACTAACCTGGAGCAGTAATTATCAAATCAGGAAGAAGAAAACCATTCCACACCACCTTATCCCTGCAGAGAAGAGGGTATGTCAGATGCCAGGAAGTGGCTGTCTGTACAAATGGGTCTTCGCTGTAATTGTGCACTGGAGATCATTACTTTGCTTCCTCAGAAGAACTCTCTCTCTCTCTGTCTCTCTCTCTGTCTCTCTCTCTCTCTCTCTCTCTCTCTCTCTCTCTCTGTCTGTCTTTCACACACACACACACACACACACACACACACACACACACACACACACACCCCACAAAAATCTGCCAAAAAGGCAACCAGAAGGCCTTGTAGAGGGTACCCCAGAGGCTTAGGAGATGAAAGAAATGCTGTGAAAGGTATAATACCATCATAAGAAATATTGCAGAGACATTAATAAAGGCTCATAGAGAGAAATCTTCGCTTTATTCTTATATAATGTCCCTTCAATCTTTCACTCAATGCAGCAAATTGTGACTGAGCATCAACCATGTGCTAAAAAAAAAAAAAAGTGGGAGATTTGGGGAAACAGAATTGAATTAGTGGCAGCTTTCCTCATGTGCAGGAGGTTTATAAATCAGAAGTTAGATGTGTGCAGGTCTCCTTCTACAGACCTTCACGTTGTCCCCAAAAAATCAAGACTCCGAACACAAACTCATCAGGAAAGTTCCCACACTGTGAGAACCTTTATGGAGAGACCCAACAGCCAGAGAGGTCCCCGGGACTGCCAGTGTAGCATTCCAGTCTAAAGCATCGGCAAGTCTTGATTTCACCCACTGCCGATCACCTGTGAGACTGGAAATGTTGGTGGTCTGAAGCCATCACATCTTTAGAAGGAAAGGGTGATTGTCAGGTGGGAAGCTGGGTAGGAAAGTACTGGTCAAAGGCTGTTGGCTTTTGGACAGAGGACCAGTAGTTTCTGGAACAAAAGTGAGTCACTGTGTTGAATATTGCAAGAGAAAACACTGAGATGTGATTATTCCTGGTCACTTAGTGATTCACCGCCAAAAGGACATCAAGACTTTTGCTACTCAGAGGTACATCTCCACCCACACCTCTGGGCAGGTGGCTGTGGTGGCCATCAGGAGCAAGAGCCAAAGCTGAGCAGCTAAGGTGAACTGGCAGTGACAGTGTTGTGAATGGAAACCAGACAGCCAAGCTGAAATGGGAGGGAGAAGGTCCCCGTTGGTGGCATCATGCTGGCAATGAACTCTTTTGTGGGCTGCCATCCTGCACCCAGAGCCCAGCCTGTCTCAAAACAGATGCTGAATCTATGTTAATGGAAGAGGTGAATGAATTAGCTCTACACAGGTCCATGCAAGGAAATAGAATAGGGTTGGTAGTGAGGAAATTCTAAAATGGGACTGAAAAATATTGAAACATTATGTTTTTCAGAAATGGCATGAAAAACAATAAGTCATTTAGATACACATTCAGAAATGAAATTAGATCAAAATGTCCAGTTGACAAAGTAGTTACTCAGTCAGCAGACATTATAATCAATGGTGATTAAGACTTCTTTATAAGAAAAACATCAATAGAAGGAAGCTTAAATATTAATTTTAAAATGCCAAACATATTGCTCACAATGGGAAAGCACAAGCAGCACACGCCTGAGGCCCCAGCACTCTGGAAGTAGACAGGAAAGTAACAATGCCCTAGGGTTACATAGTCAGGCCCAGGCCAGACTGACCAGCTCAGTAAGACCTCATCTAAGGATATAAGCAATGAGGGATGGGAGGGCCTTAAAGAAAGAGATTGGCTGGTGGTTTAGTTTAATGGTTAGGAGCCTGTCTGGCATGTACAGGCTCTGGATCGAGTCTCTAACATTAAAAGAGTTAAAAATAGACCGGGACCTGTGCTCTCTGCGGCGTCCCAGCGCACTCTGGAGCAGGGGCAGCTGAACTCTGCACCTGGCCACACCCGCAGCCCCTGCTGCTCAGGGAATCTACTAAGAGCCCTACTGCGACCCTGAACTGAGTAAACTGAGCAAACCAACTGCAGGGGTCTATGAGGGGCGGATTCGAACCCTGACCAGAGGTGAGG
>PVIH01008985.1:75358-86332 GCA_004025045.1 Sigmodon hispidus | reverse complement strand
CCTAGCAGTGGATAATGCCCAGTTGAAGATGGAACGCCTGCACTTCACTTGAGCCTAGCAGTGGATAATGCCCAGTTGAAGATGGAACGCCTGCACTTCACTTGAGCCTAGCAGTGGATAATGCCCAGTTGAAGATGGAACGCCTGCACTTCACTTGAGCCTAGCAGTGGATAATGCCCAGTTGAAGATGGAACGCCTGTACTTCACTTGAGCCTAGCAGCTGGTGGCAGCTGTACCGTCATTTAGTTGGTTGCACACATGCCTTTTGCCTCCCTCATGCTGCATCCCCTGTGGGCTCTCTAGACACAAAGCTGCCCTTCCCACTCCACAACAGAACTGACCCTGCAGTATCTAAAGGTTCCTTGCAAGGCTGTGGCCTCTGGGAAGGGGGGCAGGAGTCAAACCAGAATGTGTTCTGGAAGATGCAAGGGGAAGATATCTTCCAGGAACACCAACTCCTGCTTTCTGCAGGCTGTTCACACCTACTGCAAGGCTCCTCACACTTAGAGATGGGTGTGAGGAATCCCGAGACTCCTTCAGCGCCTAGCTGAGCAAGGTATCAATTCTCCACTGCTGTCACCAGCAAGAAACATCCAGGCAAGTGATCTGAGGATGCTTCACTATCATCTAGGAAGCATGGGATTGGAGATGGCTTAGATATATTATCCCTCCAGCCAACCAACATTGGGAATATATTTGTTTACATTCCAGAGGATGTCCATGTCTGTGTGTGACCGTGGACAGGACCTCAAATTAATGACATTCTATTTATTCTTTGACCTCCAAGGGTGAGCTTCGTTAAAGCCCCATGTTATTTCTCTGGCTGGTGTTTTAAAAGAAGTCTATTATCTTTTCTGTCCTTTTCTGTTAGGTGACAAGTATCTGCATTTGCCAAACATGGGAATGCAGTTCAACTGATAGAGCACTTGGCTATCATGCAAAAGGCCCCAGTTCCCTTCCCAGTGCCATATAAACTGGGAATGGTGGTGCACACCTACAATCCTAGCATGTAGGAAGTGGAAGCAGGAGGGACCAGGAATTCAAGGCTGTCCTTGGCTACAAGGTCAAACCAGCCTGGAATAGATGAGGTCTTCGGTATTTTATCTTTTGTTTTTTTTAAAAAAAAAGAAAAGAAAAGCATTGGAAATGCAAAAAGGTAAGGACTGGCTTAGCAGGGAGTGAGAATATCCGAGTTGTTTCCCTCAGTGTCTGGGGTCTGGTTGGCTCTTTCTGTGTCTGTCCCCTTGGGAGTGCAGGATAAGTGGACTCCAGTGGTCACCGGGGCTGTTGCTGCCCTCCTGTGCCTGAGTGAGGAGCCTGAGTCCCCAGAGATAGTTAGACTTCTGAGTCACGGTTACAAACAATAAAGGAGGAAGGATTTATATTGGCTCATGGATCATTTTAGCCCAAGGTCACTTGACTGTCTTGTTCGTGGGCCAGAATTGAGGTAGAATGGCCTGGTGTGAGCTTGGTGACCCGGAAGTGGAATAAAATAGGCAGGGAAGGGGCAAGAGACAAAACACGTCCTTCAAAAGCACACTCTCAGGGACCTGCCTGTTAGTATTCTGCGCGTGGAAGAACTCACTAGCATGCTGCTAAGAGCCATATTAGATTTCTAAAGGAACGGGCCGGGGAGGGGGAGAGAAAGAAAGAAAGAAACGGAATAGAGAACAGAGATGGAGAAAAAGAGGAGTCTCCCACGTGGTTGGGGCTCTTTAAAGGGAAATCATGCAAACAGAGGCCCTCAAAGCCTCTGCAGGTGGGGCCAGAGCCTTTGCAGGCAGGTCGGTTGGGTCTTGGTCACTGCTGACCCCTCCCATCTCCTCTGAGAATGCTCTCACATTATTACGTCAGCAAAGGATTAATACATCAGTGACATCAGCAAAGGATTAATACATCAGTGACGTCAGAGTCTTCAGGACAGTTCAACCCAGCGGCCAGTGCATGAGTCCACAGACAGATTCCACTCAAGTCATCAGAAGGTCAAGCTGTTACCAATGCTGAGGGCCTGAGGCTGGGGTTGTGACCTCATTGTGTCCTTACTCTGCCCTATAGAAGAGAACTTGGGAGTGTAGACTTTTGTCAGGTAGGAATGGCAGTCGAGAGTGGCATAGTTGAGAATGTCCAGGAGAAAGAATGTGGGGTCCCCCCCAGGGAAACTCCCCCAATCTTAAGGAGACTGGCATCTGCTGAATGAGATCTATTCAGAACAAATGCCTTTTTAAACTTTTTGAGACCTTTTATGTTTTTCTGTATGTCAAATTGATTTTTTTAAAAAAAAAAAACAATAAACTTGTTTATTTGCCAAAAATCCAAGTTTCTTCCTTTGGGGGATGAGATGAAATGGATTGTGAGCCTGACTGATGTGACAGAGGAGGAGGAGGAGGAGGAGGAGGAGGAGGAGGCATGGAGCAAAGACCCTGCTAGTTATTGCTTGTCAACCTGACACAGTCTGCAGTCACCTGGGAAGAGACAGACCCACACAGACACACATGCACATACACACACTCATGTGTGCACACACAGATACACATTCATATACAAGATTTTTTTTTTGAGACAGGGTTTCTCTGTGTAGCCCTGGCTGTCCTGGAGCTCACTCTGTAGACCAAGTTGGTCTCCAATTCAGAAATCCTCCTGCCTCTGCCTCTTGAGTACTGAGATTAAAGGTGTGCATCACCACAGCCAGCCATAAATAAATTTTTTTAAAAAATTATTCTTTGGGGATACCAAAATGCTACTTAGAACACAATTGAATTTACATAGCCACCATGAAAAACAACTCTGACAATGTTGTAAAAGATTTCTGACCCCATCCAGGCCAAAGGTTTGACCCGCCCACAACAGCCCCTCCCCCCCAAAGCTCAGACACTTATATTAATTTCATCCTGTTTAGCCTATGTCTCAGGCACATTGCTAACTAGCTCTTTCATCTTAATTCAACCCATTTCCTTTAATCTATTTGGCCACTTGCCCACAGCTCACCTGAGTCCCTTACATGTTTCTTCTTTGGTGGCTGGATGGAGTCTCTCTGACTCCACACTCCTTCTACCTGAACCTCAATTTCCCTGCCTACCTACGGTGTCCCACCATGGCCAAAACAGTTTATTTAAAGAATGATTTTCACAGCATATAGAAAGACATTCCCACATCATGACAGAGTTGAAACTTCTCTACCCTCCCAACTTTATAACTTTTTTAAAAATTATTTTAAAATTTTCTGTGTATTAGTGTTTTGCCTGCACATATTTCTGTGTACTGCATGTGTACAGTATCCAAGTAGGCCAGAAGAGAGCATCTGATCCTCTGGATCTGGAGTTACAAACAGTTGTGAACTGCTATGTGGGTACTGGGCGTTGACCCTCTGTCCTCTGGAAGAGCAGCCAGTACGTTGAACTGCTGAGCCATCTCTCCAGCCCTGTATCCTCTCCTCCCCCTCCCCTTTTTAATAACCTACTGAGTCTAGTTTGTGCTACCTAAATACTCATGGCTGGAGTCATCCACTGTGCCGTGGTCAACCTACTAGAGACCACACCCTTAAAGAAAACTGACTCTCCCTTCCCCAGAAGCCATCACCTGTCAACTGTGGGAATGTGTGCTGGGCAGTTTTATGTCACCTTGATACAAGCTAGCTTCATCAGAGAGGAAGGAGCATCAACTGAGGAAATGCCTCCATGAGACTGAGTTGCAGACAAGCCTATAGGGCATTTTCTCAACTAGAGATGGACAGGGGAGGGCCCAGCCCATGTGAGTGAGGTCAACCTTGGGCTGTGGTCCTGGGTTCTACAAGAAGGCAGGCTGAGTAAGCCATGGGGAACAAGCCAGTAAGCAGCACCCCTCCATGGCCTCTGCATCAGCTCCTGCCTCCAGGTTCCTGCCTTGCTTGAGTTCCTGTCCTGACTTCCTCCAATGATGAGCAGTGATATAGAAGTGTAAGCCAAATTAACCCTTTCCTCCCCAACTTGCTTTTGATGATGGTGTTTTATCACAGTAATAGCAACCCTGACTAAGGCAGTGTTGTCTGTCAGGTTTCTCGGTGATGACCATTTTGATTGAGATGAGTTGGTGTCTTAGAGTAATTTTAATTTACATTTCTCCAGTGACTACTAGGGATGCTAAACACTTTCAAAATAATTCTTGTCTCTGTGTGTCTCTTCTTTTTACAACTCTGTTAATTCATTAGCTCATCTGTTGATAGGGCATTTTATTTTCTCAATGTCTCATTTCTGCAGTCCTTTGTAAATTCTAGGTATTAGCCCTTATCTGAGATGCAGCTGACAAAGATTTTCTCCCACCCTGTTGGCTGTGTTTGCTCTGCAGATCGATTCCTTTGCTGTGCAGTAACTTATTTTTATGTAGTCCTGTCTGTTGATACTTGAGGCTGGTTCCTGCAATATTCTTGCTCTATTTGGACAGTTCTTGCTTACCCCAGGGCCTTGAAGAGTGGCCCCTATATTTTCTCACATCACGTTCAGCATTTCAGGTTTTAAATTAAGGTCTTTAACCACCTCAAACTGATTTTTACACAGGGTAAAAGACATGAATCTAATTTTATTTTTCTGTAGGTAGAGACCCAGATTTGCCAACATTGTTTCTTGGCTAGGAGATCTCTCTTCCCACCATGTTGAATGCTTTTGACTTCTTTGTCAAAATTAAGTTCCTATAGGGTTGTGTCTTTCATTCTGTTCCATTGGTTGAAATGTCTGTTTTTATGCTAAATCAAGCAGTCTTTGTCATTTTAGTTCTGTTGTATAGTTTGAGGTCAAGAATTGTGATATAACCAGCTGTGATCTTACCTCTAAGAATTGCTTTGGCTATTTGTGTGTGTGTGTGTGTATGTTTCTCCATGAATTCCTAGATGTTTTGTCTTTTTCTAGAACTGTAAAGAATTTTGTCAGAGTCAGACATGTGGGCGCATCCCTTTAATCCCAGCATTTGGGAGGCAGAGGCAGGTGGATCTCTCTGAGTTTGAGGCCAGCCTCTGGTGATATTTTGTGTATGCTCTAACAAATAAAGCTTGCCTGAAGATCAGAGGACGGAGCGGGTCACTATTTAGCCACAGAGGCCAGGCAATGGTAGTGCACATCTTTAATCTTAACACTTGGGATCTCATGCCTTTGCTCCCAGTACTTGGGAGGCACACATACTTTTAATCCCAGCACTAGAGAGGTTGAAACAGGAAGTGATCTGGCCAGACAGAAAGGAATATAAGGCAGGAGGAGGCAGGAGCTCAGTCTTTTCAGTCTGAGGATTTGTGGAGACAGGATCTCTGCATTTCAGCTAAGGCATTGGCAAGATAAGGCTGTGACTTGTCCCTTTGTCTTTCTGATCTTTCAGAATTTACCCTGATATCTGGCTCCAGGTTTTTATTAAGACTTAGTTAGGATCTGTGCTAAACATGGCATCTAACGTGGAACTCGAACCCACAACTCTGACATTAAGAGTCTCATGTTCTGAGGACTGAACTAGGCCCAGTCTATAGAGTGGGTTTCAAGACAGCCAGGGCTAAACAGAAAAACCCTCTCTCAAAAAAAAATGTTGTCAGAATTTTAGTGAGTATTGCACTGAATATCTGCAGAGGTCTCTGCAACCTCCATGGCCAACAGGGTGACAATCTGTGGGAGGCAAGAAAGGAGTTTGGTTCAACATGACTAAATAGTCAGTTTTGGGTCATACTTTAGAAATCTGACCCCAAGTTGTTTATTTTAGGTGTCTTTAAGCACAGAACAATTTGGTGAAACTTTTCTGGTGATAATTAATTCAGGTCCATGCATCCAACAAGGAACAAAATCAGTTAAATAAAGACCAGACGTGACTGCATCAGAATTCTTTGTAAAGTACATGTGACACCTTCCATAAAGATAAGGTCTATACATTGACTGGAAAAATAAACCAAGCTCACCATAAGAGTCTAAGGAGGATCCAGTGTGGTCTTGGCCACACAGAGCAAGGGTCACCAGTCTGTTTAAACCACATCTACACCCCGGCCTTCTGGGTAGATGAGAGGTCATGCATCCTTTTCCTTGAAGGAACACCCTGCCTGTGTTAATATTCCAGGTTCCCCTAGTGCTTAATTGTCACACAGGACTTTTGTACCTGCTACAACTATCTGGATTAATTTTAGTAGTAGAAGCCATTTTCATTACATTAATCCTGCCAATCCAGAAACATAGATAGTGTTTCCATTATCTATAGTCTTCTTAGTTGGTTTTCTTTTTTACTTTTTTCTTTTCACTTTTTGTTTTTGTTTTGAGGTAAAGTTTCTTTATGAAGTCTTAGCTGTCCTGGAATTTGCTATGTAGACCAGGCTGGCCTTGAACTCAAAGAGATCTGCCTACTTCCTCCTGAGTTCTGGGATTAAAGGCCTATGCCACAAAGTCCAGCTTTGGTTTCCTTTTCTAATATGTTGAAGTTTTCAGTGTGTGTGTCTGTGTGTCTATATCTCTCTGTGTGTCTGTATGTCCGTAGGTCTCTCTGTGTGTAGTGAGGAGTTTCTGTCCCACCAGAAACTCTCAAATACCCAGGAGCTGCTTCCCAAATAATTGACTCGGAGGCTTACTATTATAGCAACTGCTGGGCTAGTAGCTCAAGCATATTACTCTCTAGCTCTTACCCTTAAATTAACCCAGTTCGTGCTTCCAGGGGGACCTTGGTGCCTCCTGACGTGACCAGCACCACCCGTCAGCCCTGCCCGCTCAGCCTGGCCACAAAGCGAGCCATAACCTCAGCCCAACGAGCAGCACCCGCAGCCACGGCAAGTCCGCCACCAAGCCCATTTCCGCCATCTGCCTCTCCTTCAGTTTCTTAGACCAAATGCTTAAATGCCTTCTGGTACCTCAAAAATTCCAAGGCTGCCATGGCCACTCTGTTCTTATCCACCTTTGATTTCTTGTAAATATTATAACTTCATGTGGTGTGGTGGAGGGGGTCTCACAAAACCCTAAAATGCATGGGAGGGTAAAATGCATGGGAGGGGCCTGGCAGGTGTGTCTTAGATATAAGTTACATAGAAAGCTGGCCAATAGCAAGCATGAGATACAGGAGCCCCTGGTGCCAGACCTCAAGTGACAGGCAAGTGGTGCCTCTGTACAGGTGTCTGTCCTCGGCCCCACTGTGGGGAGCATTTAAGAAAGAATGTTCCAGGGATGGGCCATCAGGCTTCTCCTCCCTTATTTCTTACCCTTCCTTCAGCTTTTCTCTTTTCCTCTCTCTGCAGTCTCCAGGGTCCCATCTCTCTTCCCTTCCACCCCAGATGTCACTCAGTAGCTTCCTTTAGGGATGTATCCCCAGGTACAACTCAGCTCCATGCAGCAGGGAAGCAGTCCAGGGCCTTCTCTGGGCTGGATCTCAGGAGACCTGGGTCTGCCACCCCTGCCTCTGAAGGAGTTAGTGTGTAAGAGAACAGACAAATGCATCCTCTGGTTACCCCCAAATCTGAGTTCATGCCCTAGAAGGTGGCTCTGGAGCATACTGAAGTGTCCTGAGTGCCAAGCTTTGAGGTTGCCTCATGCATACCTTTCACTTATTTATCCTTGAGTAGAAGGAAGGAAGAAATAGAGAAGACAGAGCTAAGGACAGGCCTTGTGTCAGATAATACAGCAGCCATGGCTTTGACCTCCCAGCCCTCTTTTTCCTGGGTCCAGCTCTGAGCCCTCTCAACAGGTAGGCTGGATGCCTAGGCTGGCTATATTTGGGTCTTCTCTCCTGGCCACAGATATCCAGGAAGAGGGGGTAGCAGCAGGAAGCTTAGGGCCTCTGTAGGTGTCTTGTCCTGCCCAGTAGCTTTCCCTCCATCCTGTCTCAACTTGATCTGAGGGAAGCTGATCCCATAAACAGAGTCCAAGTGCCCTTGGCCTTACCAAGGTTTGAGCCATCAGTGGGCATCTAGCTTGTGTAGGTCTGCTCCCTGCTTTACTGCAGAAGAGAGTACAGGAGGGCCCTGGCTCTCCCGCCCACCAAAGCCTCAGGCTAGGATGTGAGTGCTGTCCCCTGACATTTTCTACCTGGAGTGGAGAGGGAAAGTGAATTTCTCTTTTTGACCAAGAACTAGTCTTGTGTTTGAAGCCCGCAGAACAGGCAGCCGGTTTCTTCATCCCCCAGAGAAGGAAGCCCAGCAGACAGGGGTTCTGAGGTCTCCAGCCAGCCTGTGGTGCCCAAGGCTCTGCCCACGCCTTCCCCTGCCTGTAAAACAATCCATCCTGCTTCTTTCCCAGCTCAAACTACTTTGAACTGGATTTTTTCCGCTCTTAAGGAAAGAAACCCCGGACAATGGAGCAGACAGACACAGAACAGGATATGCCAGGCTAGTGCTCTATCACAGAGACATATTCCCAGCCCAAGAGAAATTAGAGATTTAGGCTTCTTCATATTCATATTATATTTATTTTATTTTATTTTTGCAGGGTTAGAGAGTAACCTCAGAGATGTGCGTGGCAGGTGCAGAAAAAACAGGGGTTTTTGTTTGTTTGTTTGTGATCAGATCTCACACAGCTCAGGCTGGCCTTAAACTCATCATTTTCAGAGTGCACATCATAGGCACAGGTAACCACTCTACCTTATGTAGTGTAGAGGGTCAAGCATGTTGGGTGAGCATTGTACCAACTAAGCTATGTCTCTAGATGCAGACAAACAGGATTCTAATTTCTGTCTGAGAAGCCTAATGATATGGGGAGCCCAGAGCAGGGTGCTGGCCTCAGCAGGCAGAGCAGGAGGTGGTGGTTGTGTCCTGAAGACTCTGCCAGGAAAAAGGACCAGGATAGAACATGGGCTTCTCAGGCATGCAGCTGGAAACACCATGTCTCAGATTGGAGAGACATAAAGTCCTTGAACTACTGGATAGGATGGTTCCAGAAGGGCAGCTTGGCCTAGGGAGGCTGAGAGAGGAGAGGACAGACCCATGGCCTTGAAGGCTGTCCAAGCCTCTCAGTTGAGCCACTCCATAGACCTGGAGACATGAAGGTATGGGGGATGGGGAACCACCTCCCAGACAAGAACCATATACATGAGTGGACAGAAATGACCTTTGCCCTAAGACAAAGCTAGAGCAGCACATGAGATTCCAAGCATATCAGGCCCGGCAAGAAGGCTTGCCATTGCCTGTCTGTGCACGCCTAATGGGACTCATGTAAAGGTGGAAGGGAGAGAACTGAGCCCACAATGCTGTACTCTGACCTCCGCACACACAAAGAATAAATAAAATATAAAACCGTATCAAGAAAACCAGGCCTGAGAACTTTCTAAACACACCACATGTCTGGAGGGATGATAACAGCCTCACTGAACTCCATGGCGAGAAGAACACTTAACATTGAGACCATTGACCTGTGATCTGACCACCTGATATGTGTGTCAAGGGACTGACAGGCAGAGAACTCTCTACTGTCCCCAGGACTCAGTCTCCACTGCTAAATCTGCTGGGTCGCCACCTGGCTGTCATGTGTCCTGGCTTGTTTCTGTGTCTCATGCCCATAGTCCAGTCCTCTGCAGCTCAGCTCAGCTCTGAGGTGGACCCTCCAGCAGCTCTGTGTCCCCTGTACCCCTCCATCTGGGTTCTTAACATCTCTTTGGGGCTGAAGAGCCAACAGTTGAGAGCTGGTTGGATTTATTGTGATATTGTGGAAAGATACAAATGTGTTTGTTAATGTTTTTGTCATGACTTGCTTACACTAGGAGGGGTCTAGCCAGTCCAGCTGCTGCGTGAATACGGGGGTGAGGATCTGCACATGAACACACCATTCATTCCCACTGAAACTCATCACTTCAGGCACAGTGGCAGATGCTGGGTCCCTGGCTATGAGGAAGTCGATCAGGCCCTCTCTTTGCCACATTGTGACAGGTCCCCCAGTTAGGACATGCTTGCTGTTCTTTGTTACACACCCTGCCTAGTATGCCATGGGCACTGAGAAACTGAGTCAGGCCTATGAGCCAGACCACCATGCTGCTCTGCCCAGGAACATATCCTTTCCCTGGGCTTGCTCAGTAGTGGTCTGGTTCATGCTGGCACTCTGCCCACACACCCCTTCTCTGGCTCCTGCCAGAGCGATTTCCTTTCAGACCTCCTCCCAAGTCCACGAGGGAGGATCAGCTTTGCCTGTGACATACTTTCCATCCTCTCTAGAGGAAGCAAGGAGCAAAGATGTGGGACCCCTGTTGTTCTCAGCCTGTTGAGTAGAAAACACCTTGTAAGAGTCCAAAGCTGAAAGATCAGAGTTCAAATCCTGGCCCCACTACTTAGCAGTGAATGCCATGGGGTCACTCACATCACTGTTCTGAATTTTGGTCTCCTGCTAGGATAGTTAACCCCGCTTTCCAGAAAGGCAGCACACAGCCATGGATTGTATGAGCTAAGCAGAGGATCTATTGCCAGGGGCTTCAGGGGAGAGAACAGAGTAGCCTCAGACTTGTAGGGATCATGAGAGCTTAGGACAGTGCAGGCAGGCTCTGGGCACTTCTGTTAGGGGCGGTAAGAGTTAGAAAAGACTCTCAACGAGTTAGGGTCACAATTCAGGAGTTCAGTATATACTGTATGCTGATTTTCCATGGTCCCACAAGTACTTATTACGCACTTACTGTATGCCAGGCATGGTCCTTAGTACTGGGACAAACTTCATAGCAGGACCTGCCTTGGGATTCTCAGTCCTGCAGGAGACAGACAAGGTCCTGGGCAACCACAGCCTTGAGCCGTGTGCAGCCAGGTAGGGGGAACTCTTCCAGGGGCACCAGCCCCAGCTGGGGACCAGACAGATGGGAGACTCTGCTGTACAGGTAGGTCATTCATTCCCGGGGGGGGCTGACCTCACCTCTCTCACCCCCAGCAAGCTGCAAAAGCTGAAACTGCCTTTCAGACCATTGCATAGCTCCCAGGCAGTCTCCGATTCAATCAGGGCCACTGGAAAGACTGAAGCTCCGCCCGCCCACTCTCCTTTTAATATTTTGTTCTCTCTCTCTCTCCCTCCCTCCCTCCCTCCCTCCCTC
>PVIH01008985.1:31965-75258 GCA_004025045.1 Sigmodon hispidus | reverse complement strand
AGCCATCTGGCTGGCTCTTTTCTATCTTTGGTTTTGAGACAGGTTCTCATATAGTCCAGGCTAGCCTCAAGCCTGCTACAAAGCTGGCATTAAACTTCAATTCTCCTGGCTCCTCTTTCCAAGTGCTGGGATTGGGGATGTGTATCGCCACACCTGGCTAGGACTGAAACCCTCTGAGAGCCAGTGCCTTTGGAGAGTACCGGTAGAGCAAAGAGCTGGCTTGTGGAAGCAGGTCTATGGTGGAGGCAACTGGCCCCAAGCAGGTGACCCAGCCTGGCCACAATGGCACCAGATTTCCTAAGGGAGGCACAGCCTCTCTCCCAGCCTTAGCTGTAGCTCTTATGTCTTAAATATCTTGCTAGGTGTGGCCCTGCCTAGCCACACAACAGCTTGGTGTCCTTTTGTGCCATTGGCCTCTCTGGAGAGCAGGAGCCCTGTGATGCCTAGACCTGAGGAGCATAGGCTGACATCATCCTAGAGCCAGAGACCCCCTCTGCTGCCAGCCCCCACACCAGACTCCTCCGCTTCTTCCCTCCCCCAGCTGCAGAAAGGTTTTCGGGGGCAGATACCAGATCCTGGGTGGTCTAGTGTCAGGGACCCAGAGGCCAAAGGATCTGGGTTCAGATTGCCACCAATTTCCTGAGAGTTTTTTTCTAGAGCTCCAGGCAAACCCACCAGTTGAACAGTAAAATAACAGACCCCACACTTAAAACCAGATGTCCGAGTCTCTGCCGAGCCACACAGAGAGACAGGAGGCGCCTGCTCACCTCTTCCTCTGCTCCAGTCCTTGCTTAAGACGGGCCCTCCACCACTAAGCCACACAACAGACAACTTTGCAGGCACCTAAAAATACCGCCTTGTGTTTCTTCTTTAAATAGAAAGGACCTTCAGCTCAATCCATGCCAGGCCTCTGCCGTCTGGGTGGCATGGATCCCGGGTGGGTGTCTGGGACCTCAGCCAGATTCAGCCCCCACACTGAGCTGCCATGGCTCAGAGATGGAGCAGAGTCAGGTGGGGTGAGCAGTGGTTATGAACTGGTTGGGATGTGGTACAGGGTAGACTGGTGTTTGGTTTACTCCATGTCCCAGAGCGTTAAGCAGAAGGGGGCTATTTCAAAGCCCAGATGAGAGGCAAGGGTTCAGAACTGGTGGTACCTGGGACAATGGAAAGGGGACAGGGCATGCTGACGGCTTTACAGGAGCCTTGTCCAGGGCTGTCTGGCCTCCTGAGGTGCCAGTGAGAGCCAGAAAGCTGTGTCCAGGGTTCTGCCTGGCAAAGAGACCTTGGATTCAGGGGCCCTTTCTTGGAGGAAGAGTCAACCAGGGAGGGACCTGTGGCAGCTGGGAAGCCTCTTCAGTTCTAAGCCCCAGTGATGCCTTTATCCCCTGACTGGTCCATGGTCAGGAAGAAGGGGTGCGGTGGGGGAGGCCAGTGCACAGCTGTCACCTGCAGAAGAGCATACAGGGGGCCTACTGTTCCCCAGGGAAGGGGAGAGTCGTTGGAGTTGGCTTTTCTTGATTTGCACAGTAATCAGGACAATGGAAGCTGTGGCCACTTGGATGCTTGTGTCCGAAGGCACCTCAGAGGTGGGTGGGGTCTCTGTGAATGAGACAGAAGGCCTGGGAGACTTTCTTCCTCTTCAGCCCGCAGGGGCACAGGGAGAACAGATTCCATGGGAGGTTACAGCCGTCTCGTAAACAGGCTATGGTGGTTAAGTTTAGGCTCAGGTCATCTGAGAGAGAAGAAGGATCACAGCTGAGAAAGTAAGATTAGCCTGAAGGGCATTTTCTTGATTAATAATAGATGGAGAGGGCCCAGCCTACTGTGGGCGGTGCCAGCCTAGACGGGCGGGCCTGGGCTGTAGAAGAAAGCAGCTGAGCATGCTATGGAGGACCGCTCCTCATCTCCTCTCCTTCAGTTCCTGCCTGCAGGGCCCTGCCTTGCATCCCTGGCCTGGCTTCCCTCAGTTGTGGACTGTGACCCATCAGCCAGTAAGCTCTTTCCGTCCCACACTGCTTTTGTTCAAGGTGTTTACCACAGCAGTAGAAAAGAAACTGAAACACAGGTCTTCCCCAAATACAAGAATCTGGGCTCCAGCCCAGTCTTTCCAGCCTCCACTCTCTGGGAAAGAAATCCCTGTGGTATTCTGTTATAAAAATGAACCATTTAAAATGCAAGCAAGTTGTTTATTATATATTTGATTCTACAATCCCGGTGGTCAGACACAGGGCTACTAGGAAGGTAATCTACCACTGGGCTATATTTCTAGTCACAAATACTTTTTAAATATGAAAAAGATACAAATAAAACAACATCCTTCCTTAGTGGTTCCCGTCTCATATCTCCCACCCCGTTTGTTATACCCAGAAATGACTACTAGAATCCTTTTTGGTTTTTTTAATTGTTCTGTTTCTCACTCTGACATTTTCCAATAGTCTTCCTTGATTACTCCTTCACAAGGCTTATTTTATTGTATTTTGTATGTGCACGCCTGAGTAAGGTGTTGGAGTAGGCCAGAAAAGGGCTTCAGATCCCTGGAGTTGGAATTACAGGTGGTTGTGAGCAGCCTGCTGTGTGTGGGCACCGCAAGCTGAACAGCAGAATGTGCTCTTAGCTGCCCAGCCATCTCTCCAGCCCCGTATTTTTGCTTTTGATGTTACCTAAACATGCAAACTCATCGAGAGACCTGGGTAAGATGCTGTTAGCAGGTGGGATGTGAAGTGTCCTCCATGGAGCTGTTTTGGGAGGTTGTGGGATTTATGGAATGGTGACCTGACTGGCGGAAATAGGTTGTTGCTTGGGAGCCTGCTCCTGCTTCTCGCCTGAGCCCTCTGCTTCTTGAGTCACCAAAACATCCTCATACAAGCTCTTGCCAACCAGGAACTGACCTGTTCCTACCATCACGCCTTCCCCACCAGAGAGTCACTGAAACTGTGAGCCCAAACCAACCTTTCCTCCCCATATTGATAAGAATAGTTAGGGGGCTGGAGAGATAGCTCAGAGCTTGAGAGCACTGACTGTTCTTCCAGGAGGACCCAGGTTCAATTCCCAGCACCCATATGGTGGCTCACGGCCATCTGTGATGACATCTGGTACCCTCTTCTGTACACTGTATACATAGTGAATGGATAAATCTTTTAAAAAAGAAAAGAAAAGTTACCAACATCTGCACTGATTTTGAAGCTAGGTTTCTGGGTTCAAATCTAAGCGGTAAGTCTGTAACTTAGCTAGCGGCTACACTAATCTTAACAAACCAATAACTTTGTCTGTGCCTCCTCTTCCCCCTTGACACCAGAAGGCCCCTGTAGAGATATTTGCTTTTGTTTTGTGTGAAGCAGTCTCATGGATCGCAGGCTGGCCTTGAACCGCTGATCCTCCTGCCTCTGCTACCCAAGGGCTGGGGACTGTCAGGCTGCTATGGCTGCACTTCAAACAAGGTGTTTTCTTTAAAAATTCATTTATTCTGACTTGGCAGACCTTGAGGACCGACAAGGTTTTATGCATGCCACAGCCCAGAAGCCACCTCGGGAATACTGGGCATGGAGCACGCCACGCCGACTGTGCATTCAGGCTCCTCCTTGTTATCCTTCATATTCCTTTATATGACTAAGCTTTCCAATCTGATGTCATCATTAATTCATTAGGACAGTGGGAACTGAGAGTGTTGAGGAAATGGTCACTGTCCCCTCCACCCCATTGGCTGGAGCACCTTCTCCCTCCACCCTCGTGACTTCCTGCTGTTCTGACGTAATAGGCACACAAGGTACAAGTCTTCTGTCATAAGGACTTCCACGAGGCTGCCATTGCCCTTTCAGCTCAGGTCCTGGGTTGCACACAAAGGTTTGCTCATCTATGAGTCAGGTTCTAACAACCCAGGAGCCCAAGGCCAGGAGAACCAGCCCATCCCCAGCCACTCAGCACATGTGACAGGATAAATGATTGCTTTTTAAAGCTATTGTGTTTTGGGGTGGTTTGTTTCATGGCAATGACCGAGAGATACCATGTGTCAAGCTTGGACCCGGAGGAGCCTGGGGCCTTTGTGGGAATGCAGCCTAAACCCTCATGTAATGCAAGAGTCTGATGAGATTATGATAAATCAAAGATTCAGACAAACTGTAGCGTCTCTGACAGGTGTTGTGAGGGAGGGCCACGAGGGAGAGCATGCAATCAGGTGTCAGGGAGCTGGAGGGCAGAGCAGAGCAGGGGAGGAGGAGAAGCTCCTGGGAGAGGCCTGTGGCTGTCGTGGTGGGAAGAAGCAGGAAGGGTCCCGGAGAGGTGGGAAGAGGGTGCAGAATCTGGACAGTTCAGTTACTCACTCTTTTTCCATCCTTCTCTTTTCTGGAAAGATCCGGGACATCTTCAAGGAACATTCTAGGCTGTGTGCAGAGAGTTACAGGACCAGTGCTCCAAGCTCTTGGTGTGAGGCAGAGCAGTAGTTCTGACTTAATCTCATCCTCCATCCTTTACTTCTTACTCAATCCTTGTGGGATCAACACCACCAAGCTCCCAGCATGCAGCAGGGTATATGACTTATGCCCAATAAATGCTAATGCTGAATGAATGAAGAAACTGAGCCTTGCTAGGTGTGAAGAAGGAGCGGAAGGTCCAGATCTGTGAGTCTGGCCAGGCTCACGATCAAGGTATCTACCAAGCACAGCAGCTCTGTGGTGGGGACTGGAGAAGAGACCGAGTCCCTAGCTGCCAGAAGTTATTTTATCATTTGAGGACAACAGAGTGGCTTCCTAGACTCTTTACATAGAGCAAGGTTCTCAACCTTCCTAATGCTAGCTCTCTTCATGTTGTGATGATGCCTCAACCATAAAATTATGTTTGTTGCTACTTCATAACTGTAATTTTGCTAATGTTATGAATTTTAATGTAAATATCTATGTTTTCTAATGGTTTTAGGGGACCACTGTGAAAGGGTCAGTCAACTCCCAAAGAGATAGTGACCCACAGGATAGGAATCACCAATATAGAGTCTTAAAATTTTGAGTCAGGTCCTATATAGAGGTGTTCTCTCCCCAAGCTTCTAAAGAAAACAAAAGCAGACCATTGAACAAATAAACCTAAAAATGAGTGTTTTAAAATGATTTAATAAAAAGATGTGTGTGTGTGTGTGTGTGTGTGTGTATGCAATGTTTGATCCTGTGCCTTCAGAGGTCAGGATAAGGCATCAGTCCCCTGGAACTAGCATTATGGATAGTTGTGAGCTACCACTTGGGTGCTGGGAACCAAACCTTAACCACTGAACTGTTGCTCCAGTCCCATGAAGCTTCATCCTCTGTGCTACTGTTTGAATGATGCCACTTGCTCTGTGTATGTGTGTGCTTGTGTTCATGTTTGTGTAGCTTGTGTGTAGAGGCCAGCAGTCAGCATTGTGTGCCATTTTAGATCACCTTATATTTTGAGACAGAATCTCTCACTGAACTCGGAGCTCACGATTTAGTAGCCTGTCCAGCAGTGAGCCTCAGAATCCTGCTGTCTCTGCCTCCCAGCACTGGGGTTACAGGAGTGCTACCATGGCCACATTCTTATCAGGTCTCCATTTTACCAAATGATCCATATCCCCAGCTCTGAATGATCCTATTCCAGTCTTTCCCATTTACATGGAAATTCTCTAAAGCCAGGAGCTTGATTTGTTTTGTTTACCACCTGCTGGTTACTGAAAAAGTTACTGAAACTTTTCTCTGAATGCTTGATAGCGCTCTACTGCAATTTCACACTCTGCCAGCAGGTGTCACTGTTCAATAACATGTGATCCTGCAGGAGCACACACCTCCCTCCCTTCAGCCGCCCCCCCCCCCCCAGGACATATGTAGAAAGGATGAATACACTAATTCATGAAAGTTACAAGATCAAAATCTGTGAAAGAACTAGTCTAGTCTTACTTTGTGAGAGAACTCTATCTCAGGCTATGGCTGCCCTGTAGCCTACAGTTATAAATATGCTCCGGTGTTTGCTCTTCCTGTTTTGGTAGCTCTTGCCACATTTCTTGGTCATGGACTGATCTCACAGATCCCTGTGAATCTTTAAACTCCTCAAAACGTTTTGATTTCATTCTCACACAATATCCTGCACTCATATTTGTTAAATGAGCACACACTTACGCAAAGGTGCCTCTCTGAACCCTGGAAAACACCTAGGGCAGTTCTAGGATTAACAAACTCTCTTATACTCGGCAAAGCACACCCAGCATCCGTGTAAAGTAGGCCCTGGTAGTGATCATCTATAATCTCACTTTGACACTCACACTTCAAGATGGGGGTGGAGACCGGAGAATCCCTGGAAGCCCACCAACAGGCCTGACAGAAATGAAGATGTTCTAAAGAGACATATGTATCTCAGTCTGACTGTAAGGCTACTGAAACTGTGGACCCCAGAGAAATGGGAATGTCCCCAGGAATCTCATGCTGGCAGAAGAAAAGGAACCAGCCACAGGGGAACTTGTCTCTCAGAAAGATTTCACACAATTCTAAGAACTCATCAGGCCTCTCTACAGGATGAGGCTGAAGCCGTACAATGATGGGCCAGTGGTGGGTGGAATTGGCTTTTGACAGAGGTTGCTAAAATGTGCATATCCTTGGCCTTTTTACCAACCACCTCAGAACCCCAAAAACGAACTTGTGGGATTTACTAGGTCGTCTTGTCTGTCTGCCCAGTGCAACCACATGAATATGTCTTCGTGTCCCACTCTCAGTTTGTAATTTGGTTCTATTAATTGGCTTATGAGGACAGGTGGCCCGGCCTGGCTTGAAACATAAGTTGTAACCCCCAAGTTCGATAACATTCGCAGACCAGCTAGTGTGGTATATGCAGTAGCAAGGAAGAGACTCTTGTCTCAAGCATGATGGCAGTTGAGGACCAATGCCTGAGGTTGTCCTGATCTCCACATGCATGCTGTGGCACACTAATGCCCACATTTACACGCACCAGCATGCACACAAAATTAAACTGAAACAATCCCTGCTGGTTAAGTATCTTGGTCACAGACACACCGAGGGCATATGACATAGTTGGAGTTTATACTTGGCTGAGGTTGGACCTCAGAGAACAGCAGGGTTCTTCCTTTCTGGCTCCAGCTGAGCTAGACCTTGAAACATCAGAAAAAGCAAGTCTATGCAGGCTTGTTCCCCAGTCATCCATTCTTATCATTTTCTCAAGATTAAAGAAGTGAGTAAATTATATCAACAGCATCAGTGATACAAAAGATGTGGGAGTGAGGTGTGGGAGTTGGGCAGAACTGGGAGTCTGGACCCACCTCCTCCCCTGTGGATCTCAGGCCTGACTCAGGGTTCAAGCAGTTATCAGCTGACCTTCCATTGGTGTTTATCAGCTGGTGTTACACTATTGCAAGATTAGGAGTTTTCAGCAAACAATAGCATTACACCCCTTTCACTCACAATCTGGCCTTGAGAAGTCTCTAATAGTGCTTGCTCTGAGTCAGAGGTCACTACTATATGACTAAACCATCTGCCATCTAGCTTGTCTTCCCAGTATCCCAGGGGTGAGGAAGACTGTTACTATCTAGTTACCCAACAGGGTTAGAACTCAAGATCAAGTTCAAGATCAGTGCTGACGGATAGGAGTTCAAGACTTTTGAGAACTGCCTTTCTTAGGATCACCAAAGTGAAGGACTCCAAGTGAACATTTGTCATTCCAATTATTTCAAATGTGCCCCAGTCTGTCCTGGAAATTGACCCCTTAGGCAACAGACAAGGCCTAGAAAACCTTTTTCCTCTTTGGGACACCTGACCAAATGTGGGTCCCTGGTGTATGCCTGCAGTACCAGCCCTATAAAGATGACCGCTCCTGATAAGGAACACACCCCTCCCACACTGCACAGGGAGCGTTGCACGTGTCCTCCCAAGCTGGAGTAGGTCAGTGGCTGCTGAGGTCATTCCAGAATGCTATAAGTTTTCAAACTTCAGAGGAGCTAACAGGAGGGAGTCACAATGGTCCACTAAGTGGGAAGCACCCCTGGGTCACCCACAAGTCTGCCCACCTATATTGCTGTTGTTTGAACCTCTAGGGTTCCAGAGAAGCCACATTTAGCACTTGGGCCCACCTTGTTCATAGCAGGTGGAGACCTCATGTTTTCAAACAAAACTAAGCTTATCTGCAACTCAGTGACGTTGTTGGTATTTATAGCAACTTCTCTAGCATCCCCCTCCCCATCCGTGAGTCAAGAATGGGGAAATCTTAGCAGATTTCCTTAAGACAGGAATGTGAAGTCCTCCCACCCCTACCCAGTCACCTGTAACTTGTCTTTTGTACACAGTGAGGGGAAAAGAAAAATTCTTTCCACAGGCTTAGATTCTCTAACAGAGCACTTTTAATGTAAAGAAGTCCTTAGATTAGAGGTGGAGACTCCCTGTCCCTTATACAGTCCTAAATCTGGAGCTATCTAGGTACTGTGGAGGCTCATGTAACCAGCCCCTCGAAGTCTCGAAGTCCTGAGATGCCTTTGCTTGGTCCCATGGGTACAGTCAGATTACAAATTGACTCATATACTGCTCCGTTGCACGCAGGCATTACAGAACCTTAAAACTCTGAGTTTCAAACAAGTTAAGCAATGTTTTGCTCCTGTGGTTATTGCTATAACTTCACTATGCCAAATACCCGCCTCCCCCGAATGAATCTCAACTCCCCAATGCAGGGCCTGGCACCTCCGCAGCCCTCTGCAGGCTTTCCGTTATTACAATCCCGGCTTCAGGCCGAGCCTTTCCCAAAAACTCCTCCAGAGGGATTGAAGCTGTTGCTGTGGACGCCAGAGATGGCCTGGCTGCAGCCTCCATCACCCTAGGGAGCCTCCGCAAGAGGGCGGTGGCGGGGGCTGCAGAGTTCGCTGGACCGCAATCCCGCCCCGCCTCTGCACCCTGTGCGCTCTGCGCTCTCGGGCGCCTCGCAGCGCTCAGAGCTGGTAAACCCAAGACTTGGCCGGGAGAGCAAGGGGGCGTGGCCGAGAAGGGGCGGGTCTCAGGGCGGGGCACGCTGTAAAGATGGGGATGGGAAGGGCTGGCAGAAGGGAGGGCGGGGATAAAGGGCGTGACCCGAGGTAGGGCGTGGTGTAAGGAACTCGACCCGGGGCGTGGCGGGGCAGATGAAGGCGGGGTGGGGCGTACAAGCCCCGCCCATGGTTCGTCCCCTCTTTCCCTCCACCCCCCCCACTTTAGAGTGGTCGGTTGGTTTTTCTTCGCAGCGCATGAGTCGCGCTCGAGCGGCCCGCGCGCTTGGTGCAGGAACCAGCTCCAGGCGCTGGCGCCGGGGCCCGCGGGAAGGAAGCGACTTCGCTCTCTGCAGCAGACGCGGCCCGGGGCACGGCGAGCCTTCAGAGCTCCAGGGGCTGCGGCCTCTCTGCACGGTAGGCGGCGCGGGACACCGAAGACCCAGTGGGTGGGCGCGCGGAGGGCCTCTGGGACCCGGGGAGGGGGCGACGTGGGGACCGCCGCGCTGTGGGAACCGAGAGAGTGGGCGCGGGGCAGAGCGTGGGCATAGGGTGGGCACCCGGCGTGTAGCGCTGGCCCAGGAGCCCTGCTCGCTGTGGGTCCCTGGAGAGGGGCTGGGCGCCGCCCAGCGCGCCGCCGCCTGTGCTGCTGAGGGCGGCTCCAGGAGGCTCTGGGGTCCCACCTGCGGGGGCGGCACTGGGCGAGGGCCTCGGTGGAGCGGGGACTGTCGCGCCTTGGGACGAGCCTCGGCCGCTGCAGAACGGAAAGAAGCCTGGGGCGCACGATAGTCTCTGGGCGCCCTAGGGTTCCATTCTCGAGGCTGACCCCGTCGCCCAAGTGGAGTAGACCCCTTCTGCGCCGAGCATCACGACCTTGCTGAGTTAAGTTAGTTTCGCTTTTCCCGCCAGTCTGGACTCTTAATTGCTGCGGTCACTACTGTCCCGGTTCCCCTCCCGATCCGGCCCCGTAGCGTCTCTCTATGGGAGAGTCTAGTGACACTGCGCTCGGCGCCAGCCACCCCGGAGCCGCCGATGATTCTCCCAGCCACGGAGGTTATGTCAGGAAATCGAAGGAAACAGAGAAACAAGAGCAGCGGGATGGATTGCTCCGCTCCTGCCCAGTCTGTGAAGACTCATTAATTTCCAAGTTTACCAAAGTGCGGTGGCAAAGGTTCTGAATGTTTGCCAAATGGTGCCTATAAAGATGCTGCTGGCCGGCCGGGAACTTGTGTGTGCTTTTGAATATGGGTGTGTTTTCATGTGTTTGTATGAGTGTCTGTGTCCGTTTATTCTTGTGAATATGTTTTCTAAGTGTTCTTGCATATCTGAACATATTTCTGTGGCATGAGCATGTGTCTATATATTCTCTCTCCCTCTGTGTGTGTGTGTGGGGGGCTGGCCATTGGCTCTGGAAGGATGTGAAGTGTGAGCCCCCTCCCCCCCCTTGTTTGGTTCTGGTAAGTGGGTATTGCAGGAGCATTAGCTGGCACCCTTCCAGGGAAGCCCCTGTTGAGTACCAACTGAGCAGGGCTCAGTCTCTTCTCTCTTCCTCTCTCTTTTTCTCTGAAAGCAAACTGTACAGTGTGGTGGTGAGCTGGCAGAGGCTGCTTCCTGAGTGAGTAATATTTAATTAAATACTCTAGTTAGTAGCATCAGAAACTGCTCATGAGCTGAGTTTTAACAGGTGTTTATGGTAACAACGCTAACCCTATGACGAAGGCTTGGTGTCCTTGAAGAATTTGTATTTGTGTGTGTGTGTGTGTATTTGTGCTTGAGCGGTTGCGGCACTCATGTACATGCTGAGGTAGGATGGTTTGGAGGAGTTGGCTTTCTTCCTAATTGTTAGATGTGAGGAGAGTGGGCCTGTTTCCTAACTTCCCTCTCTGGGAGGTAGACATGGCTACACTAACATTAGTGGTACAGACAGAAGGAGTCATGGAGTCAAGGAAGCACTACATCACTGAGAGAGTATCTAGCTAGACCAGCCCTTTCCCAGTGGAAACCCAGAGAGGTTGAGTGACTTACCCAAAGTGCTGTGGACCAAGCTCCAAGGCTGTTGTTGGTCAGTGTCCCCAGCACTGAGGTCATAGGCCAGGCAGCTGCAAAGTGATGAACTGGATTAGATCATTTGAAACATTCCTCCTCCTCCTCCTCCTCCTCCTCCTCCTCCTCCTCCTCCTCCTCCTCTTTCTGCAGGGAGCTCTTCTTCCAGTAGATGGAGGTTATCTGGGAGGGAGGTGTGGAGCCGCTGAATCCAGAAATTTTACAAGTCTTTTCTTACTAGATCCTGCTCAGATCAGCCAGACCAAACCCTGGGGAGAAGCCACAGCTGTCAGAGTCTTAGGAAGGAGTGGTCTTGCCTGGGGCCCTGGGTGAGGTCACTTGGGGGTAAATGAGGGTGCCTGAGAGTGGGGTTGTGCCAGCAAGGGTGGACACATCCTTCAGTGGGTTTCCTACCGCTACTGCATAAAACTACCCCCCTTGTATCAGCATAGATGTTGAATTCTCCTTGCTCCAGGCAGTGCTTCTCTGCTCATGGGGATGTTGGTGCTCCCTTCATGAACCTTCTCCTGGGTGGATGAAAGTTGCAGGCAGATGCATCATCATTTCAGTGAAGTTTTTGCTTCTCACCACTTTCCAAGTTTAGTCTAGGAATTTCACACCAGTCCCTTTCAGAAATAGGGTGTGTCTGGTATGCATGAATGCATCCATCTTGTTGTGGGTGCACAGTGAGAGGCAGGTATGCTTCAGTCTGTCTAGGCATAAGCCCACAGGCCCTTCATTCACTGCAACCTAGGTCAGTGAGAGCCGTCTATCATCTGGAGCTTTCAATGCTGTGCTCACCTTTTCCTAAATGGCATCCTCTCCAATGGAGAAGCAGAGCGGTGCCTGTGCTGCGGGGGTTCCCATAGGAGCCGCCATCCTACTCCTGGTTTGTGACGGCTGGAGGAGTGCACTAGGGATCTGATCTGAGCCTGTCTACACTCCCTGGGAGCCCTGGGCTCCCCTCCTTCCATCCCTCCTTGCCCCATTTGGCAGGTTGCATTGCCAAGGTCTGTTTGCCATGGAATGGTAAAGTTGACACTCCAGTGCACACTTCAGTGACCCTCACAGTGTCTCACTCTTCTGCCTTCCCAGTTCCTTCAGCAAATTTGTGTTACTATTATTATTGTGTGTATGATGTGTGTGTGAAGGGGTTTATAAGTGCCATAGTGTGTGTGTGTGTGTGTGTGGTCAGGGCATTCCATTCTCTCTACATTATGTAGGTACTGTAAGGAATCAAGCACAGGCTGTCAAGCTTACGTAGCTAGCATTGTCTGCTAAAACATCTTGATGGCCCCTTTTCATTTTTTAAAATATTTTTATTTTATGTGAATTGGTGTTCTGCCTGCATGTATAACTGTGTAAGGGTGTCAGATCTTGGAATTACAGACAGTTGTTAGCTGCCATGTGGATGCTGGGAACTGAACTCAGGTCCTCTGGAAGAATAGTCAGTGCTCTTAACCACTGAGCCATCTCTCCAGCACCCTTGTTAATTTTTTTAATGATTTTTTTGTTGTTGTTGCTAAAAAATCCAGCCATATATCAGTGGAAAGGAGAGTATAATGAATAAGTTTCCACATTCCTTTTCCAATTTCAAGGATCAACACATACACACACTTAAATCCACACGTGAGTACATGCATATATACATGTTTGGATATTCCAAAGCAGAAATATGTTATCAGTTTACCCATAGTTACTTATAAGATGCACTGAAGGGGAGAAACGGATTCAAAAGAGACCCTGCCACTCCTTACGAGTTAGGGTAAGGTTTGGGTCAGTGTGCCATCTGCACTTTGAAGGTGAGGTTGGCGACACTGTGTTCTGGCGGAAGAGGACTGCGGAGCCAGTGAGGGCTTTCTGCCTTCTGTTTGGTGGCACTCTTCAGAGCCTGTGGGCAGCGTCCTGCTTATTTAACCTTGTTAACGTCCTATTCATTGCCTAATATTAAAAAGAATGAGTCTGAGGATCATGAGGCAAACCACATCGGCTTAGGCTCTCTCGGCCTCCCTGAAGAGTTGGGCAAGAGACGCCGCCAAGGCAAAGCCCAGCTCTGCCTGTTGTGGAGGCCCAGGCTTGTGCAATGCTGGTGCTGGGGGTCATGGCAGGCCTGGAGTCACGGAATGAGAGAAGGATTTGTCAACAGATCCTGGACTAGACCCCAGCCCAAGCTTAGCTCTTCAGCACGCTGTGCCAGCCATGGCTGGAGGGGGTCTGGGAGCCTCTTGTCCTCACAGGATGTCTAGGATCTCTGGGAGACTGGGGCTGAGTGTGGAGGGGACTGGGATGTGACCTCACACTCAGAACAGGACAACTGAGTGGGACTTCAGTGACTCAGGGTTGGCGGGCCCTGCCTGTGACAAGGTCCCCACTCTGCCCCTCACTGTGAACTCTGCTTACCAGGTTAGCTCTGCGGGGCTACCTGAAGCTGCTGGCTCTGTTTTGGGGCCACCATGATTGTTAAAGTTGCACTTGTAATAAGTTACTTTTCTTGTTGCTATGACAACATACCTGGCCAAAACATCTTAAAGAAAGGGTTATTTCATCATCTTGGGGAAGGCCAGGCACAGACACCTGAGGATTCTGGTCATATGGTGTCCACAGTCAGCAAAGGGACAGATGAGTGCTGGGACCCAGCTTCATTCATCTTATTTATTCAATCCAGGACTATTCTGGACCTCACCACTCACATTCAAGGTGGGTTTCCCTGCCTCAGCTACACCTCTCTTGAGACACCCTCAGGAACATACTCAGAGGAGTGTCTCCTAGGTGAGTCTAATGCCATCAAGTTGACAAGGACGATTAAATATGATGGCACCCCTGTATTGTGAACATCGTGTCACCTTGTCACTCTTGCCCTTTGGGTCACCTTACCTTTGCAAGATGATCTACCCTCCAGAACAGCACTTAACTGCCTCCTGATTCACTAGAAAGAACCCACAAGCCTTTGGGGTGGACTTTGTGGGCATGGGATCATATTGGCAAGGGTCTGCTGAACATGTTGGGGTTGAGAGTCTTCGTTTAACACTGAGGTTTCAAGGGTTATGAAGCACGCTAACAGGTTGGTTGACTGGCTGAAACATGAAAAGTTGGCACACTGTATTGGAACAGGAGATGCCAAATCTCCCTGGGTTTAATGGAGGAATGAGTTGGCAGCTGGAATGATTGGAATTCCAGAGGGACAGACAGATCTCCCACTTAAAACCTCACTGCCCATCCTGGGAGGGTCCAGAAGAGGAACTTCCACCTGTGGGAAACAGATTGGGGAGAAGAGATCCACCACTCGTGAAGTGCTCACTGCTCTTCTCAGACCTTAAACGTGGAACCCTGAGAACTCTTAGATCAGGGGCAGTAATTTGGATGGGGGAGAAGGAGGCTGAACGGTGGGTCTCAGCCTCCAGAGGCAAGGTGGGTGTAATTAGTAATTACGGTAATGGGAGGCATCGCGGAGCAGCAATCATAGCCGTCTGGCTCGTGCAGACCTATAGGGCTGGCGAGTTAATCACTACGTTCTTAGAAATGAAATAGATGGAAAGCTTGCTGCATTCTTGACCCTACAAGCAAAAAGCCTCTAGGGTGATGAGTGAATGAAGTTTCACTCAAATCTTAAAAACAGAAGCATGGTTCCTCAACTAGTTTCCAACCTGAGCCAGTTTTCAGGCCCCGGACCCAATGGGTCCAGGCCTGAGTACACCCATTGTCACACGGGAAAATGTTAATGTTTTGGCTAGGCCTCTCCTGAAAGACCTTACCGTCTCTGACCAGGATGAGTGTGCACGGGGAACAGGAACTAGTGAGATGAGATGTTGCTTCTGAGCTGAACTGACTTGAATACGAGAGAATGGAATTACCATTGTGGTCCTCCCTTCCCACGGGCTCAGGGAGGTCATGTGACCCCTGGATTTTTAGTTTAGATCCGTCAGAGGGTGCAGTGGGCCCTTGAACATATCCTGTGGTTATTTTTTTCCAACCCCAGAATGTAACTGGAACAGGAAGTATAGCAGCGGGCATAATCATCTCATTGATTCCCTAACCTGTGGGGAACAAAGTCAAATGGAATCCATTAGAAATGTGTCCACCCAGGGAGATCATACATTTGAAGCAATGCCATATCACCATATCTCTTAGAGGGATTTCAGAGATGAGCATCCCCATCAAGGGTTTGAAAGATGCCAAGCATGATGGTGACTCCACCCAGATCCCCTTTCAACTCAACAAAGGACAAGTAGCCTATGCAAAACACATATGGCTCTTAGAGAATAACAGTGCCCGTCGTTAACTGGACCAAGCGGTGACTCCAGCTGTAGCTGCCATTCCAGATGTATATAACTATCTACCTGGAAAATGCCTTTTTCTCCAAACCTTCCACATGACCTTCCAGAAGTAGCTCATTTTCACCTGGCAAGACTAGTGAGTAATACATGTGTGGTCCTACCTTGGGGGTAGTCTCTGTCCTGTGCTATGGCACAGTTTCATTCCTGGGGCAGCCTTGTTTACCTTTCCCTTCTACAATATGCCCCATGTGGCAATGATGTTGACAATATTATGCCGATTGGATTGAACGAGCAAGAGCCAAAAACCATTCTGGATTACTGGTAAAACATCTTCATAGCAGAAGTTGGAAATAAGACCTACATAAATTTAGGGACCCTTAACATCAATGTATGAGTCCCTGGTGTGAGGCATGCCGGAACACCCCTTCTCAAGCAAAGGATTGTGCCTGGCTCTGGCCAAGAAAGAAGCATAATGCCATCAGACCTATTTGCTTCAGAGATAGTACATTCCTTGGTTGGGTGTGTCACTTGGGCCCATCTATTGAGGGACTTACAATGCTGCTGGTTTTGAGTGGGACCTGGACCAAGAGAAGGCTTTGCAACAGATCCAAGCTTTCATGGGGACTGACTGCTTTTGTGTTTGGGCTGCATGATCCAGAGGTTCCAGTGATCCTTGAGGTGTTGTGGTAGATAAGGATGCTATTTGGAGCCCTTGCCAGCTCCTGAAGTGAATTGCAGCACAAGTGTTAGGGATTTTGGAGTGTGGCCCAGCTGCTATCCCCAAATAACTACTCTCTTCTTGAGAGGCAGCCTTTGGCATGCTGCTGGGCCTTACTGGAAAGCAAACCTTTGACCATGGGCCACCACTTTATCATTTGATCTGAGCCAATTCTATAAACTGGTGTTATTGGACCGCCCTAAGCCATAAAGATAGATATGTACAACAAAAGATACTTAGGAACCTGGGCAGTGCCTGGAGGCTCAAGTATGTGTCTGACTAGATAGAGAACTCGTAGCTAGATATGTATGTCCCAAGTAAATGGTCACTAAGAGATGACCTCAGTAAAGAGGATGTTAATATTCAAGTGCATAGGGATGACTTGTTTTGAAGGTAACTGGCCAGCCTCTCTTCCAGCCACCCTTCCTATTTCCCAGTGATGTCCTAAAGTAGCCACAGTGCTAGAGAAGGACACTGTGTGTGAGAAGCAGAGAGATTGATTCTTGGGAATTATGTATATAACATGCATGCATGGTTTGTTTCTGTCTAGATGGAAAATAGTCATGCTGGCTTCAGAACCTGGTGAAAGGGGCTGACAGCTCCTGAGTAATGGCATGTGGTTGGCCTCTAGCTCTTCATGCATATATGTACACACACACACACACACACACACACACACACACACACAGAGTCTAGTGAGGAGGCTGGAGCTGGAAGGGGAAGGTCAGAGGGTGTAGCCATCTAATCCTAACCTGCCAGCTGGGAAGTGAGCTGGCGACACTCCAGGGGTGCAGTGGGCAGGCTTTGGGAGCTCACTGGGCATGGAATGTTAAAGGAGGGTGAAGAACTATAGGTGTTTCTGAGAAACCCAGCCAGTTAAGTCATAGTGGATCAAGACCCTAGAGCGAGTTCTGGGGACCAGGTCCAAGGAAGTGCTTTAATCCTGTCCTGGTAAACGTGGCCTGTGCAGTTGACAGACAGAAAGACTTGGGGTTAGAGAGAGGCCTGGACTAGCAGCTAGAAACCGGAGCCCTTTTTGTTAGGAAGTTTCTCTGCCAGCAGATTGCATGGCATGAGATGAGAAACCGTGGGAGTTGGAGCCATGTTGGGCATCTTTGACCTTCGGTGGTTTCTCAGGCCTGGTGCTCCCCCCTGGTGCACTGTGTGTGGGTAGTGACCACTCCTGAACACCAGCAGGCACTTGCTACCTGATGTGTGTCATGGTCTCTAAGGTGAGTAGCAGAGTGTCTGAGAACAATCCAGAAAGTCTTCTGGTTTATGGTTTTATGTTTCTGTTTCCCTTTTTTAAATTTCAACAGAAAAAAAATATAAAATCTACCATCTTAACATTTCTTCAGTGCTGGGGATTGAACCCAGAGCCTTGTGTGTGTTGGAGAGATGCTCTACTACCAAGCACACATTCAGCCCCTGGGTTTTTCAGACAGTCCTGTTTTAGATTAGATTGACTGTGATCCTCCAGCCTCAGCTTCCTGGATGCTGGAATTACAGGTATGCACCACCATGCTGTTTATATGATGATGGAAATAGAACCCAGGTTTTTGTACATGCTACGTCTCCAGCCACCTGGAGAAGGCGGCTTTGTGGTGTGCTTTCAAGGTAATTGTAGAGAAGGCTCTGTGGGTAGACAAGGTTTCCACTGATGCCCACTCCAGCAGGATGGCAGAGGGAGTGGAGTTGCTTATGTTGCTGGAGGGGTAAAACCTAGGAGCCATAAAGATATGGCCCTGGTTTCTTGGCCACCTGGTTCCTGAAGGGAGAGAAATAGCACCAGTCATGACCCAGCCTCCATTCATTCCCAGGTCTCTGGTCCATGCTCTGGTCTCTGCCTCTTCATTTCCTCTTAGCCCCTCCCCATCCTGATCCAGCACTCTTGTTCCTAGAACTTCTCAGCAGAGGTCACCAATGACCTGTTCCCGCTATCCACACACTCTCTTGCCCTTTCCCCTGCTGAGGAAGGAGTTCCTGGCCCCTCCTTGGGTCTCCCCTGCTGCTACCGACTCTGTTTGCTTCACTGATGCTTGCCACCTCTCCTCCTTAACTGGTTTTTTTGTTATTGTGACAAACATGTAAGAGAAACAACCCAGCAGATAAATTTGGGGCTGCTGGTTTCAGGTTCTTTTTTTTTTTTTTATGAAGAGATCTTCTTCTTCTTCTTCTTCTTCTTCTTCTTCTTCTTCTTCTTCTTCTTCTTCTTCTTCTTCTCCTTCTGGATTTATTTATTATGTATACAGTATACAGAAGAGGGTACCAGATGTCATTTATAGATGGTTGTGAACCACCATGTGGTTGCTGGGAATTGAACTCAGGACCTCCAGAAGAACAGTTAGTGCTCTTAACCTCTGAGCCATCACTCCAGCCCTGGTTTCAGATTTTGTAGTCCATGATCACTCAGCTCTGCTGCTTCTGGGCTTCCTGTGCAGACGGGACTGTGACGGAGCAAAGGTTTTGGTAAGCAGAGGCTGGTGTGTGGATGGCTAGCATGATTCTTTCTCAGTTTCTTCTGATAGCTTTCTGTGTTCTTTCCATAGTTAGTCTGGCGTTCAATGTGTGGTGTCTGTAATCCCATCTCCTTTAAGGGCAGTTCTTACAGTAGTTGGAATCCTTGTCAAATGCCTTTGTCTGCCAGGCTCCGTGGTTGGCATCCTCCAATGGCTTTGTGAGGTAGACACCACTGCCCTACTTATGAGTGAGAAGAATCAGCTGCAAAGATGTAGACAGCTTCCAGGTGCTTGGTGGACCCCAGGAACATGTGGATCCCAAACACATATACCCATGAGGAGGGTTTCTGCAAGGCTGGGGAAATTTCTTTGTTGGTGCTGCAAAACTAGCCCCCATGAGGAAGCCTTAGAGGTGGCTGCATTACTGTATAGCAGGGATGGCATCCTATGTCAGGCTTTGGTTGTTTGTGGGTTCAGGGTGTCCCTGTACCCCTCTTTCATCTCATCTCTAGGGTCGTTTCTGAGGTGTGTTGATCAATGGGATTTTTTTTTCTCAACTTGCCTGTATATAAACTTGCATATAAGACATAGTAACTGGGGATACTGGATAGCATCTCTCAGAAGACCCAGATTCAAGCTCTTGGCCCTTCCATCTAGCTGTCTCCCAGAGTAAAGTCATTGATGCTCCCTTGGCATGCTGCTGTCCACCACCAAGACACAGGTGTCTAGCTGTGTGGTGTCACTTTGTTGGCCTCAGTGTTTGCTATTGTGATGATAAGGTACCCCTGCACCTGCTGTGGGAGGCCACAGAGGAAGCTGTCAGAGGGGATTTGCCTACTGGAGGATCACAGGAAGCCTACAGACCCCAAATTAAGCACAGAAGTCAAAGGGTAGACATTGTGAGGAATGAGGCCTATCATATGTTCTGTGAAACCCTCAAGGGTTTCTGAATGAGACCTGTAGACAGCCAGAAAACCCACAGAAATGCAGCCATGTAGCTCAACTCCCCTGGAAATGAGAGCCGGGGAGACCTTTGCATGCTTTCCAGATCCCAAGCTCTTCTCAGTTTGGTGATTTTTAGGGGTCATGAGAAAGTTGTATGTCTGTGAAGGTATGGGGGTGGGACTTCCTAAAGACATGCAGCAGTGTTCAGTTCATAGTAATTACCTGCAAGCTATATGTACGTGTCAGAGTTCCTTCTAAAAGACTTTCCTCGGAGTGATGATGACGTCTTTGTCCTGTGTGTACCGTCATGTGGTTCCTATGATCAGTCCCTCTACCCCACCCCATTTGCTCTCTAAGGTCCCCCAAAGTCAGCCTTTTTACCACCAAGCTGCTTTCAGGACTGTCTGGAAAGCTCAAGATAAAAGGCTTTCCACCCGCCTCTTTTTAAAACTTTCTTCATCGTTTAGCCACTGGCCCCTGAATGCTTGCTCTGTCCTGGCTGTCCTGGTGCCCACACTGAGGGAGATGCCCAGACAGGGCTAACCCAGAGGTCAAGTCTGAGCCTTACCCTCATGACTGGGTCTCTTTCTTCCCTGTAATGGTTCTTTTCTACAGTAGAGGTTTGCATTGCTATCAGATGTGTGCTGTGAAGTCCCGCAGACACAGATTCCTCCGATCCCCACCCTGACAACCCAGCTTCAAGGATTACTGCTCACTCCCTTCCTAGAAAGCCCATCAGACTCGGGAATGGCATCAGTGTTCTAGGAAAGATCAGAAGGACTCTCATGCCTTGCACTGAGTGTCCCCTGAACCTGTGTCTTTGGACACTTCCCCCAATTTCTGCAGTCTCAGGGCCATTTCAACTGGAGGGGGTCTACTTACATTTGGATTTAGGGGAGGAGCGGTTAAGGGTTCTCTACAAGGTGTACTTTTTTAAGTGGCAGTTTGCACTGCTCAGCATAGATTCAGAGAGCATTCCCCCAGCTGCTGACTCTGAGAAGCTGCCTCCTTCTCTTCTCTGTCTCCGTCTTCTGTCTAAACTGCTTCCAGAAACTGACAGAAATCAACAGAAGCAAACGGTACCAGGGCCAGGCAGGCAGTACCCGGGCTGTTTCTGCAAGGGGCTAAGTGTCAGGTGTGACATACGGCTTCACCTAGCATGTTTGAGGGAATGCGGGGTGTTATGCCCGTTTCTTCCTGAGAAGGTGAGTTCAGAGCAACCCAAGCGACCGACATGAACTTGGTCCATGCTCCTGAGCTGTCTGCCCTTCCACTCCAGCCAGTTGAAGCAGCTGCACATAGCCCTGGCAGAAACCAAATTGGATTTCTCTCTTTCATAAGCATGTCGCTGAGTTGAGACTCACGACCCTTTAGGAGGATCAGACTTCCTGTTTTTGTAGCTGGCTCCATGCTTGTCTTTTTGTGAATATTTTAGAAGACATGGCAGGGTATCCCTGGCATAGTGCACATAGTGTCAGCACATGCTATTATCTCTTAGGACCAAATTATATACAGTAGGAGCTAGTGCAAAACTTGCTCTTCATGGTCTTAACTGTGGTATAATTACATGACACACAGTTCACCTGCTAAGTGTCTGTTGATTTTTAAGACACAGTACACAGATGGGGTAGCCACTGATGCTCTGTGTGTATGTGTGTGAGACACAGTCTCTATCTATGGCCACAACTGCCCTGGAACTTACTCTGTAGACCATGCTGGTCTTTAACTCACAGAGATCCATCTGTCTCTGCCTTCCAGGGCTGAGTTAAAGGCTTGTACCATCATGTCTGATGTTCAAGAATTAAATTTCTCCTCACAACAGCGGCACCCTTGCACGTGAGAAGAATTGGGGTGGGGGCAGTTCTCTCAGGTTCCTTGGTTGCTGTTTGCAATCCAGGTGGGTCTTATCATGATTTCTTGGGTGAGCTGCTTATGAACTAAATTCCATGTAACTCAACATTCTCACTTTGGCTCACTCTGTAAAGGTGACACAGTTTTGGAAAGCTGTCTCTAGGATGTGACCAAGGGTGACAAGAGAAGATTGTCCAAAGGCCCATTTTGTGTTCGGGGTGCTCCTGCATCTGAAGAATCATTTATTCTCTTCCTGGACTTAGGAATGAGTTCAGTTCTTCAGTGCAGATAAAGTACCTGTATTGAGTTTCCTTCTAGATGCTTCTCCTAAACACAAGATGCAGACTCTTAAGCACATTCACAGATTGAAGACGAGCCAGATGCTACACGTGGAGGTGCACTGCCTGCTTGGGAAGCTGAGGCAGGAGAATTTTAAGTTTCAGGTCAGCATGGACTACATAGTGACCTTAATGGAATCAAATAAGAATTCATGCTGATAGAATGATGGAGATACAATCTGTATCTCGTTGTAGTTTTGTATTTTCTTTTTCCTGTGTAGTGTATCTGTATTTTTATTGCAAGTATGTGTGTGTGTGTGTGTGTGTGTGTGTTTTGTAGATGCACTCTCAATTATGTATGCATGTGGAGGCCTAAGGTTGATGTTAAGAAGCACCCTCCATTCCTCACTCACATTATTCCTAAATCAGCTTTCTAGTCAAGCCCAGACTGCATCAATCTGGCTAGTCCTGCTAACCAGCTTGTTCGAGGGATTCCATCATCACCTTCTGAGGCCACTGGTCCAGGTAGGCCATCACACCCATCTGGCATGTGTGTGGTTTCTGGGGACCCAGGCTCTGATCCTTACATTTTCCCCATCAAGCCATCTTCCCCAAGCTCCAGTGTGTCCTGACCCTCTGACTCCCAGTGATCTGGAAGCTGGTCAGGAGGGGGTGATAGGAAGTAGTCACTACAGAACCACAGTGTAAGCCCTGGGGTAGGATGTGCTGGGCTGTGTAGGAGAGTTTCTGATGGAGGGATGCAAAGGAATGGCTCATAGCTGGACCCAGGCGGAGGAAGGAGAGAGAGTAGCTGCGAGTCAGCTCACCCACTCCCCATCGCCAGTGTCTGGCCTTCAGCAGATGTTGGTGGTGACCATGTGTACGACACCAGCATCTCCAGAGACCTAAGAGAAAGATCCCAAGTCTTGCACTTTTCCCAGACAACCCTAGACATGTTTAGTGGTTCTGCTAGGCTGTCAGCAGACCCAGCCATATCCAGGGAATCTTCCACATTCTCACAAATACCTAGAACAGCTGTCGGCTGAGAAATCTGGATGGCTTCCCACAGCCACCCTTGGTCTTTCTTGGTGGGAAGATGAGCCCAGAGCTGGGAGCTGACACCAGCATTTTGACTCTCCTGGCTATCTTCTGCCTGTCTAGAGGGACATCAGCCAGAGGTGATACACACTTGGGTTGTAACCAAGAGGTAGAAGGAGGTGGGGGAAGGGAGCAGGGCTCTCACACTTCCTTCTGCTCTTTGTCTAAGAATTCACATTAAAACAAAACTGAGAAAATGGAGGCCTCTCTGCTGGGCTTCCCTTGTACTACCACATTTTTCTCTGAGAAAAACCAGCCTTGGGCATCAGGCTTTAATTACCTTCCCAAGGGGCACTTCCTGTGGATATTTCTAGTGACGAATGGCTGAGGCTGAACTCCTAAATAAAATTAGGGTTTTAACTGGGTCATAAGCTCACATGCTTCCAGAGGCTGGAAGAGAGGCAGTAGAGCATCAGGAAGACTGTGGCAAAGAAGTACATGCCTGACTAAGGAATAGCTCCTGGGACAGTGGAGCCCTGTGGTGTGGCATTGTTGTCAAGAGTCTAGTTGTTCTTTTTTGTTGTTTTCTTTTTTTGTTTTAAATAAAGGCTTTGACAGATTGAATTCAGTGAGTTTTGTTTGAGAAGTCCCAGAACTGCATTGATTGAAAATAAAATCTTGGGGCTGGAGAGATGGCTCAGCAGTTAAGAGCACCGTCTGCTCTTCCGGAGGACCCGGGTTCAATTCCCAGCACCCACATGGCAGCTAACAACTGTCTGTAGTTCCAGTTCCAGGCAAACACCAAGGCAAATAAATAAATAAATAAATAAAGTTAAAAAAAAAAAGAAAAGAAAAGAAAATCTTTGTGATAAGATGGAGAAGCCCGTACTGGGGAGCCCATCAGGATCACATAGTTTGGGTCCAGGGTAGCTAGGATCAGAACTGGTTTTGCACCTGGTTCATTTGTCCAGGTTGCATTGTGGGTAAAACTTAGACTCATTCAGCAGATTCTGTAGCAACAAGAGACATGTGTGGGCACTGAGGGATAAGGGGACACTGCCCTCCCTACACAAGAGATGGCATTTGTATGATCGTCTTTTGGGTACCATGCACAGAGCATCTCAGGTCAGTTTCTTTCTCAACAATTTTGGACATCTAATATATATGGTAGATATCCATTATCTTTACATTGCACATAAGCAAACAGTGACCTGTTGAGGCTCCGCCTACTTTGGTGGGTGAGATTTGACTATAAGTCTGATTCCTCTGTGTGCGCGTTAAATAAGTACACTGTTCTCTGTCTGGTGCCAATGACCTTGCCCTTGAGGCATGGGTTGCATTCTAATTATATCCACTACTAGGCATTATCACTTATCATTTGAAGAACACTGGGTGGGGAGGTCAAGGCCCCCCACCCCCCTCCTTTCTGTTGGGAACCCAGGGTACACAGGCTTCCCCACCTCTGAGGACCAGCACAGCTCACAAGGCTGCTGACTAATTCTCTTTGCAAAGGGCTGTTTCACATGCTTGCTCTTCCAGTAACCACGTGGGTGGGTTTGTTTCACTAAAGGGGAAAATGAAACAAATCAAAACATGGAGGGGTTTTTCTTTCCCAAGAAGAGGACTCGCTAATTAAGGGTTCAGCACTCCTGGCTCGGGGCATCCTGGTGCATTTCTGCAGCCAGCAGTTGGCAGCCAGCTCCAGGGAGAAATCGCTTAGTCATTTACCAGCGGATCCAGGTGCAGGAGGTCAGGGAGGTGGAGAGGCTTGGGGGGTACAGGAGGCCCTGCACTGCCCAGGGAACCACAATAGCTGGGTGCTCCTTCCAACTCAGCCCTGCCCCAGACTGCAGGAGAGCCTCTTGAAGAGGAAGGTGGCAGGTGAGACAGCAGACCAAAGCCTTGGAGCTCATAGCATTCTCAAAGGATGTGGCCTGGCAAGAAGATGCTCCAAGCTGGTGCAGGCCAGCTGCCTACTGCTGTTGGGTTAGAGACAGGGGAATGCCTAGAGGCTGCTTAGAGTCAACAGTGTACAAGACAGTTCCAGGAGAACTGTGTGTGTGTGTCTGTCTGTCTGTCTGTCTGTCCCTTCATCATTACACCTGGTTGGATCCGGGCACTATCAAAGCAGAGCTCCTTTGGTGCTGGTATTGGCAGGATCCTGGGAGCCTCTGCTATGTCCTAAACTAAAGGCAGAGTCACTCCATGGTAAGGGAGCACAGGTCATGGCTGGATACTGCTTGTTTGGGCGATGAGCACTGAAGTTTTGGTACCCTGCAGCATTGTGTGTCTCCTATCTTAGAACACAGGCATCAGCAGACCATTTGGTGACTCCTCTGAATACAGTGGACAGACACTTTTTCAGGGTGGCAGCCTCTTGTCTGGATAAGGCCACAAGCCGCCTTTAGTCTGCATGTGGAGGAGGTGGAGGCTGTTTTGAGCCTGGCTAGCAGTCAGGGAGAATTCTGCAGTCTCACGTTGTTGGTACTTCCTGCTTCTCTGACCTGAGTGTGCTAGTCACTTCTCTGAGTGTCCAGTTTTCCTCTGCAGAGTGGGAGTGTCAGATGCCCTGTGAATGGGATGTTGCATGCAGGTGAGTTGCTGGGGGTGGCCTTCCATTAGTTAGGGTTTCCTGCCTATTGGAAATAAGGTAGTTTATCAGTAGATAACTCCTGCAAATGTAATACTATATTTGGTAAAGGCAAAGGGATCAGCAGGGAGCAAGCTGAATTTTAATGGTAGTCAGGATATAATCAGGAGGAATATGGGAAAGCTGCATAGGGATGTTGTCTCTGACACTGGGTCTTAGGGTTGTGAGGGCTGAGAGAGGAAGCCAAGATGCATTTGCTGGGTGTATTTGGGAAGTGTGTGTGTGAGTATCTATCTGTCTATCTGTCTTGTCTGTAGATCTGTCTTTCCCTTCCTCCTACAGGTCAATTGGTTTCTCAGGTCTGAGCTTTTTCTTTTTCTCTGACCTTCCATTTTATCACACATGCATATTAAGGATGTCTTTGTGCCAGGCTTGGCCATGTACCAGTTCCCTCCCCAGCCATAGGAAGCAGAGTGAACAGTTGTGGGCTGTGAGCGACAAGTCAGGTGGAGACAGGAAGCAGCTGTGCTCTTCACCCTTTCCGGGCAGGTTAGGGAAGCTTGGGGATTGTTCTGGGAAGCTCAGCTTGGACAGCGCCTGTGTTTCCTGTGGCCAGTCAGGGTGGAGCCTCAGGTCTGGGCTGAGGCAAGGGTTGGAGGTGGGTATGGGCACCGGAGGCTCACAATGCCATGGCAGATCCTCAGCCAAGGAGGTGGCTGGTGGTGATAGACTCACCCCACACCCACGCCTGTTACTGTGCATTCTCTCTGGCTATGAGCTCTGATTTCTCCCTTGGTAGTCGAAGTCAGCTTTTGCAGGCTCTCTAGGTAGCAGGCATGTGAGCATGGGAAAAGCACCCATGTAGCGGTTCTCTGCCATATTCTTCTTTGCTTCAGGATCACCACCATCCCCAGCCTTCCTGTGTCTCAAGATCACCATGAACTTTGGTTCTGGCTTCTCTCCTGGATCCTGGACAAGTTCCTATGCTTCTTTGGGCTTTGACTTCCCCAGTTGTAGGTATGGGTGTAAGGCCCTTATGCAGAACCACAGCTGGACTGAGCATAGACACAGACAGATGTGTGGCTGGCGCCTGTTGACCACTGGTGCCATCGTTCAAACAATTGTACCTTTGTGCGTTCAGCTTCTCTCTGCCAGACTCTGGATGCAAGGCTGGACACGGCATGGTTCTTGGCCCTAAGGGCTGGCCTTCCATGGTGGGGACAGTCATATGAGCTGCTGATTACACAGTGTAACTGCAGAAACCACCCTGGCAGGCACCTAGCCCACGATTGTGCCCTAGAATGGGTCAAAAGCTGCTGAGGCAGAAGTCTGAGGAGCAGCAGTGTGTGAGCCTGTATAAGTCTCCCAGATCACTGCTCATCAGACTTCATAGTCCTGCAATACCCAGCTCCCTTCAAGCTAGCTCCCACCACGCTGGGAGCCTGAAGTGTAGTTGAGGTGATATGAGGAGGTAAGGGCCTTCTTAGCTACACACCTGTAATAAACACTTGGGAGGCTAAGGCAAGAGAACTGCTGCATATTTGTGGCCAGCCTAGGCTACATAGCAAGATCCAATGTCCAAAACATAAGAAGCAGGCAAGGAACCCTACTTTCAAGTCCACTGGGTCATGTAGCTCTGGCTTTCTTGGGACAAGGCATAGAGATCAGATGTCGGGGTTGCATCTGCTGCAGTTTCTTTGCCTCCTTCCTGATTTTTCATGACAAGAACTTCCCTCTTCAAATAGGTGTGGAGATCCACTGGTGCCCAGTAGGAGAGAGACCGGAGGACCATGGTTAGCCATCGGTGTCTCTTGGGGCAGGACTACCCTCTGTATGTTAGACATATACACTGGTTCAGCTGGCCAAGCCAAAGACTTAATCCTACAGAAGACTGCTTCCTCTCAGTTTTCTTTCACCCCTATTTCACTTCAGGTATGTACAGATATGGGGTGGCCATGAGAGCCCCTTTGTCTGCAGGCACAATCAGTTTGCTTGGCATGCCTCATTTAGTCCTTATAGAGGAAGTGAGTGCCCACCTCCTTCCATCTGGGGGGAATTTTAGACAGTGGCACAGTAGTACCCTGAGGGTGCTGTGGAGACCCAGCTAGGGCTGATCCCTTCCCTCAGTATCTGGCCAGAGGCCCTGAAGAAAGTGCTAGAATACACCTCAGGCAAGACAGGGCTTGATTATTGTCAAGGTTGCAGGTACCCACCTTATAGTGGCGGGGACATGGCGGCTGCACATGGTGGGTGCATGGAAGAAGTGGAAATGGATAGAAGAGTGAATGAATGAACCAGTCCACCTCTTCAGTGATCTTTGATCTTAGTCAGGTCATACTTTATGGATGTCCACTGACTGGCTCTCATGGGGGCTCCATCCGTCTAGTTCTGAAGCTGCTGTGTCCAGAACAGTGCCTGGCTTACAGTGGGATTGAGTCCCTTGACCTTGTAAGATAGACAAGGTTACTTTGGCTCTCTAGCCTGAGCGTTGTCCCTGAAGGATCAGGTCTGTTGCCTTCCTCCTCAAAGCTGGCCTCTTACTACAGATCTTCACTTTCCTTTTGAAGGTGGACTGAGGGCAGATCCTTGCTTGGCTCCCCTCACACAGATTAACCATCTTCCTCCTACTGAAGACCTCCACTGAAGGCGAGCTCTGCATTTCTTAACTTTTTCACGTGGGGCTTTTTGTTTATGTCACTGGTGGTTTTGAGACCATATATCCTGAGGTGATATGAATGGAGTTGCAGTAGCCTCTCACTGTATGAGTTCAGTGTGGCAAGAGGGACCAAGCTTTACCAGGCTCCAGAGGAAGCATCTACCCCCAGCATCCTATGAAGCGCTCAGATGTCTGAATTCCTGGGATCCCCACTCCCACTCTCTAGGCTACAGCAAGGGGAGTAACTTTGGCCCGGATTCTAGTGAAGGAGACAGCAGAGTAATTACAGTTACTGGAAGTAATCTTATTTCCTTCCAGCCTTCTCTATCCCACTAGAAGAAATGTTAAAAATAAAAAAGAAATCAAAACAAAACAAAAACTTCCCCAAAACACCAAGCCAGAAACAAAACAAAACAAAACAAAAAAACCCTTAAACCTCCCTAGTTTAGTCTGCGGGGTTGGTTGGGACAAGGGTGGGGGTGGCTTAAACATTTGCATTCCTGGGGTTTAGCTGGCGCTTCGGGGTGTAGAGTTTCTGGGTTAGTGGTCCTCCAAGATGGAGTCAGAGCTCCTTACAAAGAAAGCATATGTGTGTTGGAATTTCAATTATCCTGCAAGGCATGGGTAGCCCCTTGAGCACCCAGAGCATGGAAACGGTCTCTGAGCCAGGGAGGCTTGTCTCCTAGTTGGGTCTTTAGACCTTATAGCATGTTCACCGTGTGTTGGGGACACAGCTGAGAAGGTGATGAGCCATGGGAGGCAGACATGTGATTGTTCCTAGCTTATCACATCAAAGGCTGTTAGGGTTGAAGTCAGCTGACTGTCACTGTAAGGTACCATTGTCTTCAGGACCAGTCTGACGACAGGGATAGTGGGATGTAAGTCCCATGACTGAGTTAGTGTTAGGGGAGAAAATGAATATGTTAGACTAGGTGGTGATGGGGCAGGCCAAGGTCATGGGAAAAATTTATGGACAGGCAATCTGGAGAGCACAGACCTGATCCTCAGGCAGTTAACAAGGACTGGAAGACTGTCTACCAACTCTAGTCTGAGTCAAGAGATACAGTTCCACTTAGGCAAGAAATTGCCCTAGGTATAGGCTGTAGGAGCTGGGTGTCTCCAGTGGTGGCTCAAAGGATAGTAGGGCTGAAGAAGATGACAGCCACAGGAACAATTCAGTAAGTGCCACCTATTCTAGCCCTGCTGTGGCTTCTTATCCTATGAAGGAGCAGCTCTGGCATCTGTTTTATTCATGGGCAACAACTGTCTGTCTGTCCTCAGGAAGTGTGTAGCTGGGGCATGCTTGCCCCTTCTCTGATCTCCTGTCCTGTAAGAGGCTCAAAGGGTCTTCATTAACCCTGAGCCCCTGGGTTTAGCCCTGGAGATGGAGTCTTTTATCAGCTCCTGGTACATGCCAGGCTCAGGATTCAGTGGGTGCCAGCATTGTCTCATCAAATATTCAAGTCATTCCTGTAAGACAGAGCTGGTATCCAGTTTGCAGAAAGGGGAAACCAAGGCCCACAATATCATGGTCATAACTGAGCCATGGTCACAGTGCACACTGAAAATCTCAAAGCTCATGGCTCTTTGTGATTTTGGCAAATTTTCCACAGACTTATCTACTCCTGTTTGGAGAACTATCCATTAACTTGCCCCTTTGGTATGGTATGTTCATCAGTTATTAGCAAGTATGATCAGAAACCCCCACTGATAACTGACCAACAGGCCACATCTGTCAGCAGGCTCAGCTAATGCTTTCTTCAAAGCTGGGTGAGAAATGGCTTCATCTCCGAACAGAGTATAAAGGGGAACTGGGGGGTGCTGTCTAAGGGGTTCTGAGGCAATCAGGGCCACCTGCTGCTTTCATTGTGGTTGAAAAATCAGTGCAGTATTTTGAAGGGCCAAGAGAAGCCATGCACAGATTCAGGTATTACAGAGAGATGATGCTTTATAACTTTGGGCCTGGACTTGGTTACTTTGGTGGCTTGCAGGAAGCAGGGCCCTTGGCCTGGAGCAGAGCTCTGGGTTCAGTCTCCAGACACATCAACCTCTCACCCTCACCACACCCTTCCTATGGCTCTTCCCAGACACCTTTTGTTGTCTGGCTAAGACAGACGTCTGGGCTCCCAGGGAGGTTCCTGATGGGGGACCTTAGAAATAGGTCACTCCCTTCCCGTGTAGCCAGCACTGATCCAGATATGACCTGCCTCATGTGACAGTGTCTGTCTGAGGGTCACTCTTTGATGCTGGCAGTGGAGGGGCAGGTGGCCATCTCTTCCCAGCTTCGGCCTTTGAAGACTCTGTCACCTCAGGCACAGCTCTGTGCGCGCTCCTTCAGCCAGCCTCTCCTCCTGCTGTATTAGAAAGGGGAAATCCAGCCTTGACCTCTTCTGCTCTCATGAGCACCCTGGCTGGGCTGGCGGCTCCCAGTCTCTGGATGGAACAGGCAAGTTCCTGCCAGGCTGAAGCCAAGGGCTGCTGAGGCTTGAAAGGGCCCCTCTCCGGTCCCACAGAATGCTGGGGTTTTCCATTTCTTCCTTGGCTTGCTTTCTCAGCCCCTCACCCCCAAACCTTTTGACTGGGACTCTAGCAGATCTGCCCATGGATGGCAGAGACCATAGAACCACAGACCTTCCTGTCCTCCCTCTCAGGTCCTGATTCCTGAGGGCCAGAGACAAAGTCCAGGGGCATTTAGCAGGGAAACTGAGGTATGAACCCCAAGGAGGGAATCTCCATCCTGGTCATAGTTCCCGAGTTTTCTCGGCTGCTTCTTGTCCCTTCTAGTTCCTACCTTTTCTTGTGTAGCCGTATTAAGACCTTTTTATCCCCTCAAGACAGTCTCAACTTGTGGCTTGGCGTGTGCTCGTGTGCACACCTGTGCCTGTGTGTGCTGTGGGAGTCGGTTCTCACCTTCTATGCCTTGAGTCCCAGGGCTTCATGCCTTCTAGGTAAGCCCACTACCAGCTGAGTTTCATCCCCAGCCCAAGCTCATTTCTGAGAATCTCATACCCGTGTTTTTCTCAGTCAGCAAGTCTGGCACATATGATCAGATCTCGAGTGAGGAACATTTGTCTTTGTCTCTATGTGGACCCACTTGAAGCAAGCCTACAGCCATCCATGGCAACAGTGAATGACAGTTCAGTGGCCAGCAGTGTCATGTGTGGCCCTGCTGCACTGCCACATAGTAGGTCTGCAATAAGCTTCTCATAGGGAGTGTAGAGATGTCCAGTGTTAGCTACATGTGCCTTTCTATCCTTGATGTCTTTATAGCCAGGTACCGAGAATTTGGTGTGGCAGCCTGAGGGTCCTGGTCTGTACCCACTGAGGAAGCTGGATGGGTAGGCATGGAGAGTCAAGACAAAAGGCTCTTGTATCCTTGGAGAAAATCTAAATCTGGCTTTCCGTGATGCTGGATCTGCCAGTGGCCAGCCTGTCTTCCCATAAAGAGAACTTTGTGTGTGGCTCCTGGTGGGAGGCAGCCGCTGGCCAGTGGCTCCCGGTGCCCAGAGATTCTGGAATGGGTGTGACAGTCTTGAAGCCGCAGTGCATGCACCATGACAATAACCCTGTGACTTAATTTCTTAGAGCAGACACCAGGTTAGATGGTCATGTTCAAGACGAAAAGTCTGTTTTCTGTGCCAGGGGCCCTATGTGGCCCAATCCTGTGCAGATGCATTCCTTCTTAGAAGAAAGAGCATCGGAAGCAGGGACACTGGCCTCTCGGGATGGGGGATGGGAAGGTGGTCAGACTCGAGGTGGATCAGTTGGTTGTCCTGTCTGGAAGGCTAGTACTTACTTAGTGGCTGTTGTTCCTGGTGAGGAGATTTATGTAGATAGATGAGGGAATTGTGAAGCCTCTTCTGTGCCCAGTGTAGATGTGGATTCCCCAAGCTGGGGCTGGGTGCCCAGAAGTACCAATGTGCTGTTGCCCCGCCTTGAGCTGATACTCTTGGCTCTGGGCAGGGAGGAAAGAAAGAGACACACCCAGATGTACCCACTCCCAGATGTACCCACTAGAGATAGTTTGGGCTGCAGAGAATTGAGTCTGAGTCTTTAGAAATGTGAGGCCTGGAAATCAAGCTGGGGGATGGAGCTGGGTTTACAACCAGTTACTTGGGGACAGTCTCATGAAAGAGCTATGGAAAGCTCTTACTTGGCACACCAGTGGCTCTGTGCTCAGTCCCCAGCACCCTAAATAGTTTAAAATATTCATAAGGAAACAATTGGAAACCCCTCAACCTGGGGAACTGGCTCATCATGCAAACAAGGGTCTGAGTTTAATCCCCCAGAACTCACATAAAAGCATGCATACCATGCATGGCAGCATCCTGAGGAGGCAGAGACAGGAGGATTCCTGAGGCTTGTAGACAGCCAGACTAGCCCAGTCAGTGAGCTCCAGGTTCAGAAGGAAACCCTGCCTTAAGGTAGTGAATAAGGAAGACACTCAGGGTTGACCTGGCTTTCTTGTATACACGCACGCACGCACACACACACACACGCACGCACACACACGCATGCATGCATGCATACGCGCACCACACCATGCCCCAAAGCTGAACTTGCTTGTCAGCAGGAAATTTTTCAGGTCAGAAAATCAAATCTAAAAAATAGGTTTGGTGAACTGTAAGGTTTAAAAAGAAAAAGAAGAGTTGATGGGCTGCAGTCTCTCTGTGCCCAGGGCTTCCCGCCCTACTACCATCAGCAACTGTGTCTCTTGTTACTGAAGTGTCTAATTTCATCCTTTCTGACCTCTTTCTCAGAAGGTCATTTAGGCAGAAGTCTCAGGATTGTTTTGACTAGTTCCATATCTTCCCTGTCCCAGGGCCATGTGAATCTCCTGATGCAGCAGTTTGCGATCCTGTCTCAGGTCCCAGGGCCCAGCAGTAGGTCAAGGCCTAGTTTGTGAATGGGGAAAGGGAGTCTTCAAAATCAGAACGAGACAAACCAAGTGCCGGACAGCAAAGACATCAGATGCTCTACCCCAGCAAAGTGTTGGGGACATTGTACGATTCCACAGGATAGTTATGAAAGGGATGGCTCTAGAAGAGAAGGAGGTCACAGATCGCTGCTGACCACTGTCCTTGATGGGACCTGTGTCTGGCCAAGGTGATCTGCATACTTCATGGATGGCCACCAGATAGTTTAACTCAGGGACATGTGAGACTATACCATGAGGATGCTGGGTTTTGGAGGCTGATGGGGGCGGGGTCTGTGAGGACCTCGAAAGAAGGGCTCACTTCAGTCTATACAGGAAGCCTGTGGAAGCTCCGTCCCTCTTGTGGTGATATATTGTATATTAATAAAGCTTGTCTGAAAAGGGACAGAGCCAAGCCATGAAGGTCAGGAAGTGGTGACCCAGACTTTTTATCCCAGCTTTCTCTGTGAGTTCAAAGCCAAACTGAGCCAGGTTGTGGTGGCATACACCTTTAACCCTAGCACTAGGAAGATTGAAGGAGGAAGTGAGATAGCTGGGCAGAGGAAGCGGGCAGGAGGTTTCCCCTCTGCCTGTGCTCCCTTTCTGCTGAGAACTCAGAGGTGTGCAGTCTGAGGATTCATGGGACACGGGATACACCTTTTCAGCCTGGGGAGTTGGCTAGGTGAGAAGTGGCTGTGGCTTGTTCCCCTATGTCTATGATATTTCAGCTTTTCCCCAATATCTGTCTGGCTCTGGGTTTTTATTGTAATACCAAGTAGAATTTATGAAATACATTCTGACACCTTTCTCCTTGTGAAGCGGCCTGCATCCTTTTGGGTGGCAGAATGGAGTCTGTCATTAGCATGCTCTGGCAGCCCCAACAGCTCTGCAGCACTCATGTTGCCATTTTAGCCTTGGCATAGTTCATGGGAAGATGAGCAGGGCATGTTTCTAAAAGACAAGCGCCTTCTTGCTCGGGTGCTTTACTTCTGGACTGCCACTAGCTTTTTCTCCACAAATCCTGGAGGGCTGTTAGAGCTGGGTCTTCTTGGCATTCCTGGCTCCTCCTTAGGAGCAAGGAAGAAGTGTGTTTTGCCAATCCTACACCTCACCACAAAGTGTGGTTAAAAGTCATTGTAGCAAAGAGTGGTGGCAAGGATGGAGTATCTCAAGTCCAGCTGGAAAGATCTGAGTCAGGCAGCTGGCCCTGTGTGTACTCCATTGTCCCAGCTGTCCCCAAGAGCATGACAGGGCCAGCTTCTGACATCAGGTAGGAGCCTTCACATGTAGGGTAGGTTTTGCTTGTCTTTAACATTGATTGATCTGATCTCCGGTGCTCATGGGAAGACCTCTCAGCAGGGGAAGAATCCCCTAATGGTCATCAGAGCCTACCGAGCCCCACCAAGAACCAACCTTACTGCTCTTCTGAAACTCAGTGTCCCCCTGCCACAGAGGCAGACACCCCTGGGCCACCAGGATTCCACCCTTTGCAAATTGTCACACCATTAGAAACTCACCTCCATTGTGCTTTGGATGGAAGTCATGATCAGAATCCATGCAGAAGAAGGAGGAGTTTGGCCTGGATGTCTCTGTGAATGACTACTTGGAGAGCTATGGAGATTTGGCATAGGAGCCAGGAAAAAAATCTAAAGAGTTTCAAGAAGTTGGGATACCCACAGGGCTCTCCTGCAGCTTCCCTGTCTACTTTCCCAGCCAGAGCTGCTTGCCAGAGGGATCCTGCACGCTCACCCCCTGGAGATAAAGGGCACCCTGATTGCTGCTACCCGAGCAGACACTGTAAGCTGACTTTCCAAGGGGCTTTCTTCATTCCTAAAGTTTAGTCTACTTTGGTTTAATTTCAGAGACATACTGCTTTTGAGTCAAAACATAAAAAATCCCCCTGGAAGCACTATAGAGCTTGTTGACTATGAGGGAGGGGGTTGGGGGTTGGGGGAGGGGACAACTGGAGCATCCTCTAAGCCTTTTCTGTCTGTAGCCCTGACCAACGCTTCAGGAGGTGTTCCCTTCCCCATCTGACAGTCTTTGCTTTGGAGCTGATGTTTCAGGGCTGGGTAATTGGGTGGTTTCTTGTGTTTAGATGAATCTGCTGTTGTTTCTTAGCTAAGAGTCAGGCATGACCCTGACACCCTTATACACATGTGCAGTGCATCAGACAGACTGAGTGACCCTCCATGCCCTCCTGAGTACCACTCACAGAATGACCCACAGTGGGTAGGGGAAGAAAATACAGTTTTATTTCTGTCTAGACCAATTTAAATCTCTCTCTCTATCTCTCCCCCCCCTCTCTCTCTGTCTCTCTCTGATGATAATGTTTGAACTCTGTGGCTGTAGCATTAGTGTGAGCATAGTATATGTATCTATGTCATCTGTCTGTCTTTTGGGAGTGATTATTTAAAAATGGATACTTTACCAAATCCATAAAAACTGAAAAAGGATGGTGAATTCTGGTACAAATGAGGCTCCTGGTTATGAAAGGATTAGAGTGCCTGTGAATGTCCTAAAAAGTTTGGAGAGATCCATCTGTAAACTTTTGGCAAGAGCAAGCAAGATCAAGAGAAGGGAGGCCATGGGCAGAGCAGCAAACAGCTGGATGCCACGCTTCTCTGTTTGCATGCAGCTGGTCCTTCCACTAGACCCAAGTTTGGGGGAAAGTTTGCTCATCTCAGTCAAGTGCCAGCAATCTAGAGACTGGTTAGTAAACACCCAGTTGTCTGTCTGCTGGCAATGGTGATCCATTGCACAGGACATCCACTTTGTCACCAACAGGTGCACAGATACTCTGTTCTGGAGCTTTATTCTTAAGGCTTAACTACCTGGAATAGAATTTCTGGATTGACTAACAGTTTATTTCCCTCATCAGACCTTGTGGCACTAGCTCCTTTACTCTCTCAGAGGAGGCAAGATCTCTGTCTGGGTGCTAGAAATCTGGCATGTGCACAGTGATATTTCATTTTAATTTAGGGTTTCTGTCTGTAAAAAGTCCTGTCAGCCAGCTCCCAAATAATGACACCGAGACTCTTTAACTGTGAAAGTTGAGCCCATAGCTTAGGTTTGTCTCTGACTAGCTCTGATAAATTAACCCATTTCCATTAATCTACATTCCATCACATGGTATTACCGTTCTTCCATCCTGCACCTCCTGTTTCCTCTCCATATCTCCTTGCCACCCCCTCTCAGATTTTCCTCTTCCTACTTCCTGTCTCTGCTCGGAAGTCCCGCCTATACCGCCTGCCTAGCTATTGGCCGATCAGCTCTTTATTAAACCAATCACAGCACTATATCTTCACAAAAAGTACAAATAGCCCGCAACACCTTTCAGCTTGAGTTTGAGCATCTTTTCAAGCAAGTCTGTTTTCTGTTGGGATTTTTTTTTTTTTTTTTTTTAAAGTGGACAGTTCACATCCTCTGGCCTTATCATGTCTGTATGAGTCTGGTAAGAGCTACTCCTGCAAAAGTTTCACGAGGACTCAGACGGACAGAGGGGACCAGTTTGAACTGTAGTGTCAGAGGGAACCTACACTTAGATGTGGTGTGAGGGATGACCAGTGAAGACGGTATCTGTGTTTGGACCAAGGTGAGCCAGGCTTGAGGATAGAAATACAGAGCAAGGCGGGGGGGGGGGGTGTCTGATTGAATCATTATGAGATGTTGTTTGTGGGTAAATTTGAGAAAGGTTGTCCCCTAGAGTCACCAAAACAGAAGGGCAACAGAGGCTGAGGGGCAGCAGAGGCCTGCAGAGTTGCTGGGGTCCACTGGGCAGTGAGAAGTGTACATCGTGAAGAGGACAGTGTCTGTATCAAGGACATGGCAAGAGTTCCAGATGAGATTGAGAAGTGCAGAGGATGCTTTTTTTAGGTCCGTTCAATGTATTGATTAGGAATCCATGACCTTGAAGTACACTTAGGCTGGGTCTGAGTAGCCTGCTGAGTGTGGATGGGAACAGAGGCCACAGGAAATGTGGGTAGCAGAAGAGTGTGCTGGGTACCGGAGGAATCTTGGCGCCTCACTGCTCTCTCCTGGCCACTCTGCCTTAGACTTGATTTTAGTGATTTGTCTGTTTGTTTTGTCTTGTGAGACAGGGTCTCGTGCAATCCAGCCTTGCCTTGGACTCACAATGTAATGGAGGCTAGCTTCAAATTCCTGTTCCTCTTGCCTCAGCTGCTAAGTGCTGAGATTACAGGTATATGCCACCACACTGAGCTTGACTTTGATTCTCTTCACCAAAAGTGAGTTGGGCACCAGCAACGCCTAAGTGTCTCCAAACTCCTTTCCAGATATTTGGCCCTGGGTGATGTCTCTCTGAGGCTCAGGAGAGATGTGAGCTTTTAGCTACTTAAGGCTTGGTTTTCAATGTCTTAATCTACTTCTGCTTCCTGCCAGTTCTGTCTCCTTGCCTGTTGGGTGAAACCTGGGGCTTGTGAGCACATGGGCTGCCTAGAGTGGCCCAGACTGCACCCAGATGCAGTCTGGGAATCATGACTAGAAGGAAAGGATGCTGCAGAGAGCCCCGGGGAACTGTTCACTAAATAAACAATGTCCTTCCCTCTGTGCTTGGCCAACTATCATTTTCAGCAGGACTGCCCTTGGGAGGACAGACAGTGTTGGCCACTGGTCAGCTTAAAGAGACAAGAGGTACTTCTCGGGGCGATAGGCCACATTTCTTAGCAGTCTTGAGCCTTTGTCCTAGGAAAGCCAGGATGGAAGAGCTCTTCTTTCATTACGTTTAGAGTTTTATGCCTCAAGTTTTCCTTTCTTTTATTTTTATATGAAAGAAGTGTTTATTGTGGCAAATACAGATAACCTGGTGCTATAGTATTTGCTCAGGAGGCACTGAACCCCATCTCCAGCCCATGATCATGTTAAAGAGTAAACTCAGGCTGATGAGATGGCTCAGTGGACAAAGGCACCTGCCCCTAAGCCTGATCACCCGAGTTCAATACCAGGCACCATTTGGTGGAAGAAGGGAACTGCTTCCCGCAAGTTGTCTGCTGACCTTCACAGGCATGCATGCCATGGCATGCACCTACCCCATACAGTTCACTAACAAATACGTGTACTATGTAAGAGTAAGCTCAGTGGGCGTGGTGATATGCATGCCGTCATGAAGCTCTCATCCCTACCCATCTCCAACATCTGTCCCATGCAGTCCTTGCTCTCCTCCTCCACCACCCTGAGCCCTAACACCACCCGACTACATCAGTCTCTGAATTTGTCCTCTATAGGGCCACAGAGCAGTGAAATCATACTGTACTTGCCTTTTTGTGACTTCATCATTTCCCAGAATATTCTCAAGGTTCATCTTGAGCAGATGTTAGAATTCCCTGCCCTCTTAAGTCTGAATTGTATGTGTAGATTATAGTCTTGTCCATTCATGCATCCATCAGTAGACACATACATTGCTCCCACCCTTGGCTATAATGAATAGAAATGCCATGAGCTTGGCTTTCAGTTCTTTTGGGCATTGTGACGGTTAATCTTCATTGTTAATTTGACTGGATTTAGAATTGCTGTGGAAACACATTCTGAGCATGTCTATGATAGCCTCTTCAGAAGAGTTTCCTCAGGAGGGAGACTCACCCCTGAGTGCAGTTTTGCCATGCCATGGGCTGTGCTCTTGGGCTGAATAAAGGCTCTCTTGGCTTGCTAACTGCACATGGGATGTGACTAGCCACCTCACACTCCTGCCACAGTGGTTTCTGCCACGATCGACTACTCCCTCAATCTGTGAGCCAGAATAAACCCTAGAAGTTGCTTTTGTTTGGCATTTTGGTACATCATTAAGAAGAACAACTAATACAGACCATTGGTACTGTAAGTTGGGGCCATTGCTGGGATAAACCCGGCCGTGTGGCTCACGGGCCTTTAGGACTAGTTTGCAGAGGGAATGTGGAAGCGTTTGGAGCCATGGGCTTGACCGCTGTAAGCAGAGCTGTCCGTGTGGGAGTTTGGAAGAATGCAGAAACATATGTGGACAGTGGAAGCCTTGCTTAGGAGGTTTCAGAGAGGAACACATACGCCATTAGGAAGTAGACCAGAAGCCATTTGTATTTTATTCTGGCAACAAAGCACTATCTGCATTCTACCTGCGTCCTAGGAATTGAATGACACTTAAAGGTGATGAGCTCATTGATTTGGCAGAAGAAATTTCAAGAAAGGTCAGTCTATTCAGACTGTGGCCTGGTTATTACTGACGGCTCTTACCCAGGTCTGCACAGGACAACAAGTAGAAGAGAAAGATAGGGAAACGGTACAGCCGGCTAGGAAAGGTGTGTGAGGGTTTAAGATGTGTGCAAGGAGGGTGGGGAGAAACCACCATTAACGACTGACCTCATGCCCTGCACTGAGACAAGAGGAAACTGTCCTTAGGTCAGCACACCCCACCCCCACCCCTGGCAATTGAAGACTCCATCTTGTAGCAGTACAGATACATTCGAAAGGAGAGAATCTGAAGTGAGAAAGCAGATAATAGGGGTTCCCTGCTCTAAAATGGCCACCTAGGCAAGCATGTTCCCAGACAGCCTTGAAGGCACACAGGCCATTGTGTCTTGAGCTGGCAGCATAACTTGGCACTGTCATCCAGGTGGTGTTGGTTTTGCAGTCATGGGAGGTTTGAGGAGGTGGGCATAGAGACTTGCACCAAGTTTCCAGAGAGCTATTGAAGAAGCTAGGCAGTCCATGGCAGGGTTAGATGGCCTGCAAAAAGGCCTTGACCATTCCATGAACCTGGGAAGGTGAAGCCTAGGTTGCAAAGGAGACTCCCAAGACATCTACGAGGACAGCTGCAGGTATGGGGTAGAGCTGGTCCAGGAGTCTGTGTAGGTGACAGCAGGAGGGAATGATATGGTCGTAAGCTGCAGGAGTTGGTGTTTGCCCTTCTGAGTGTTAGTCTTGCTTTGGGCTGGTACTTCAGTCCTGCCCTCCCATTCCGCCCTTTGGAGCAGGAATGTTTATTGTTGGCCTCTGTATATTGGAAGATGTGTAACTTTTGATTTTAGATATGAAATGGCCTTGAGTCTTAGAAGAGGCTTTGGATTTTTGAATGGTGTTGGGACTGTTGAAGGCTGTGAGGACTTTTAGGAATAGACTCGGTTTATTTTGCATTATAGGATGAAAATGAGACACTGCCAGGGATGGACGGGCATGTCTTAGCAGTGATGCTCTTGAGAACCATGAGGGTAGAGCTGTGATGCCTAGTCATCATTACCAACTTACCTGTTAGATTCACTGTAGGGAGACACCTTTGGCTCTGTGAATGAGGGCATTCTCAGAAAGGTTTAGCCAAGAAAGGAAAGCCTGCCCTAAATGTGGGTGGCACTGTCGTATGGACTGGGGTCCTAGACCAGATAAGGAAAGAAAGCAAGGGGCCTATGAGATGCCACGTGGTAGAAGTACCTGACATGGAAGCCTGAAAGGCTTAGCTCAATCCCCAGGACCTGCCTAAAGGTAGGAGAGCCGTCCTCTGACTTCACCATGTGTGCTGCGATGATGCATGGATTCATAACCAAACTCCTTTCGCTCCGCGTCCTGTTCTCTTCCTCTCTCACACTCCCCCACCCACATTTTTAAAAAAAGTGACACTCTGCTACCATGCCTCCTCTGCCACAACAGACTGGACCCTCAGACTGTGAGCCTGAACACACACACACACACACACACACGCACACGCACACGCACATGCACACGCACGCACGCACGCCCAAAGTGGCTTTTCTCACTGTTGTGTCCCAGCAGTGTGAACTAGCTGAAGCCAGTAGCAATGTGCACCTCCCCACCCAGGAATTGCTAGATAGCATGGCCATTCTATTTTGAGGTTTTTTTTCATGAACTGCTATAGTGTTACCCTCCATGACTGCATTTTATAAAACAAAGCATCCTAAATAGATGATCCTATAAAGAAAGATTTATTTTTATTTTTAAAATTGTATATATATGTGTGGACTTGTATGTAGTATCCATAGATGTCAGAGAGGGCATCAGACCCCCTGGAACTGGAGTGAGCCACCAGACATGACGTGCTGGAAACCAAATTCACATCCTCTGCAAGAGCAGTGCTTTCTCTTCACGCTGAGCTGTCTGTCCAGCCCCATGGTTGGATGGATGTTAAGGCACCTTTGGGCTTTAAAACTTGGATGTTCTCATGGAGCCAAGTATTTTGTGTTAAGATTCTACCCACATGGTGTCAGGTGAATATTGATATCCACCGCCTCATGCACAAATCCACGTCACATATTAATACTCCACACTGCCCAAGCAGAAAGCATTCTAAGCATGTACCATTACCAAAAGACCTACTATGTGCTAGGAGTTGTTAGACCCCTTCTGCTCATTCATTATATTCTTTGGTGATCTCAGCAGCCTGCTGAGACTTGAATTCTATCTTCTCACTTCTACAGGTGAAACATGAGCCTGAGCATGTTGCTGATGAGGACTGTCATCTTTTAGGCTGTTGATTGAGCTAAAGGATGTTTTCTGATTCATCTCTCCTGGTTGGTTCTCATGTGTGTGTTCATGCATGTGTGGAGGCCAGAGAACAAACCCAGGTGGTTCCTCAGCTGCCACCTACCTTGTGGTTTTTGTTTTGCTTTGCTTTGTTTTTAAAGATACAGTCACTATCATCTAGTTGCCTCTGCCTCCCAAATGCTGGGATGAGAGGTGTGCAGCACCACACCCCATAGTATTTGTTTTAAGTCATCTATTTTGTGTGTGTTTATGCACACATCCTGCCAATGCATGTGTGGAGGGCAAGGATCAGTTGCCCACTCACTTCTGTCTTCCACCACGACGGGTCCAGGACCCGAACTCTGCCCTCAGAGTTGGCGGCAAGTGCTTTTGTCCACAGAGCCGTCCTGTCCCCCCACCTGACTGGCTCAGAGCTCTCCTAGGGGCTAGCAGGTCAGCTGAAGAGCCCTGAGGATCCATTTGTCTCTACCTTCCAGTGCTCAGATAGCAAGCAATGCCACCATGGCCGGCTTTTAAATGTGATCCGTGGGCATCAGATCAAGTCTTCCTGCTTGTAGGGCAAGCACGTTACCAAGTGTCTTTCTTCTTGCTTCCTAACCTCCTTTCCCCAAAGCAAGAAAGAAGCAAAATAGGAAATGAGGAGAGAGGAAGATGATCACCCAGCTGTCTCTGCTGTCTCTGATGGCCTTTCAAGGACATGTCTGAGGACCAGTTTCCATATTTAAGCCTCGGTGGCTGACTGGCAGATCCCTCAATTACCATGTCAAAATGACAGCCGTCGTCATGTTTATGGGCCTGTTCTTCCCTGCCCTTTGCACTGAGTAGTGAAACTCTAACCTCTGTGGGGAGAGGATGCGACTCTCTGTGTATAGTGCTTTCTGGTTCCCACCCAGAAACCGGGGGCTTAATGCACTAGTTAGTGGAGCGAGTGACTTTCTGCCTCTCTGGACATGAGTCCCTGTTCCCTGCTGTGACACAGCCCTAATGTGCTTGCCACTGGGCTCCAGACAGGGTTTCATATTCTTACCCTAAATGTCTTTGTGTTCTAAGTAATTTCTCCAGTGACTCAGGAGGCAAAATGAGGGAGTGGGAGGGTTTCTGATAGCTTCTGGCTAATTGTCCTTGGAATGTGCTGTTTAAATTTCAGCATGACAATATCAAAATCTGAGAGTCTGACCCCACCACTATTAAGTTCAGTGGCCTTCCTGTCTGAAACTGGGGCAGGATGAGTGGTCAGTGGATCCTTAAGCCCCTCTAAATTAGCTGTTCTCAACTTGTGGGCCATGACCCCCTTTGGGGGGTTCTAACTACCCTTTCATTGGAGTTGCCCAAGACCATTGGAAAACAGATATTTACATTACAATTCATAACAGCAAAAATACAGTTGTGAAATAGCAATGAAAATAATTTTATGGTTGGAGTCCCCACAGCATGAGGAGCTGTGTTAAAGGGTCACAGAGTTAGAAAGGGTAAGAACCAGGGCTGGAGAGATGGCTCAGTGGTTAAGAGCACTGACTGTTCTTCTGGAGGACCTGAGTTCGATTCCCAGCAACCACATGGCAGCTAACAACTGTCTGTAATTCCAGTTCCAGGCAAACACCAAGGAAAATAAATAAATAAAGTTTTTAAAAAAAGAAAGAAGGGGTGAGAAGAACCACTGCCCTGAGACAAGCAAGGACTGGGGGTGAGCCTCTGCTTTTAAAGCCTCCCCAGGACGACTCCAAGGCAGACCCTTAGCCCGGCTGGTAAATGCAGTGGTTAACTTGCTTTTGCCCTGAGGCCTCCCCAGGTTATGGACACAAAACCCTCAGTGTCAGATGAGAAAGTAGGACAGAGCGTAGAGTGGGGCATGAGAAACACCTGACCCCGTCCCACCCACCATGCTTAAAGTCGCCCCGTATAACCTCACTGTACTCAGGGTGTGTGTGTGTGTGTCTGTGTGTCTGTGTGTGTGTGTGTGTGTGTGTGTGTGTGTGTGTGTGTGTGTGTGTGTGTGTGTGTGTGTGTGTGTGTGTGTGTGTGTGTGTGTGTGTGTGTGTGTGTGTGTGTGTGTGTGTGTGTGTGTGTGTGTGTGTGTGTGTGTGTGTGTGTGTGTGTG